>WEKX01028773.1:60000-62500 GCA_013390025.1 Pitta sordida | reverse complement strand
ATGCACATAATTGGCCATTAAATTGCAGGTTTTGGATAATCCTCCAGCTCAGTTAGCACAGTAGCACTATGCCAGTAAGAAGTAAGTTACAATCTGGTGTTAGCACTGAAGGCTGTGTAATGTACCAATTTATTTTACCCAATGTCAATTAGAGAAATCTCTTTGCTTAGTATGTTTTGCTAGTGTAAAATTCCAGCAGTTTTCAAAATGTCTCACCCTTTATCTGTGGGAAAGAATATATGTATTAGGTATGATACACATATATGGATCATCACATAAAATTCTTCTAAAAGCAACATTATCTACCTAAATCTGTATTTTCACTAATAATCTTGACTGCCATGTTTTTTCATTCCTCTGTCTATCATCCTGAAAAGCAGATGCATTAGGTTCTCAACTTTAGCTTATACAGTTGAAAGTGACTGTTGAAAATTACAAGAACAACATTTTGAAAGCAAAGTGTTAGAGTGTACTGAAAAACAAGTGTGTCTCCAATTATAAGAACAGGTACACAGTCAGGGAGATTCAGAGCAGATACTACTAAAGCTAGCAAAAATATGCCTGATTAAGGGGAATCTATATATCAGACTGAGGAACAAAGGATTCTTGCGGCAGCATGAGTCGGGCTAGAGTAAGAGTATGAAAATATCGGTGCAACTTATAGAGTTAAACTAATTTTCACTCTGTTTAGATCAAAGTTTTTACTTGTGTTTTAGAAAATACACAAGCTAGGAGACATAGAGGGAATGTAAAGGTAAGAGAAGTGATGTGCAGCACCTTCACATTTTGTTTTATTTTATAGCAGTAAGGTGTTGCAGGGTTTAAAGGTTAAAGGTAATGGTATAATGGTAATGGGAAAGTGTCTATCTTCCTCTCTACACTCTCATATCTGTGTGATGTGTGGTACATAGTTGAGTAGCATCACTGAGCCAAAATTGTAACAAGAAAGCAAATTCAGGGCTTACATAAGCACACAAAATTCTTATTGACTTCAGAGGGAATTCAATACAGTCACTGAATTTTACTCTTTGCTCATGCATGCTAAAGTTGTAAAAACCTGTTTGTCTTACCCATGAAACTTACTAAACTTAGGATAAAACATTATTGTCTAGACATGTTTCAAATGCTACAAAACTTCTAGGTATTGCAAAGTGTAATGAGAAGCATTAACCATCTAAAAGTTAGGTGTCAACTCAAGTAAATCTGCACTGAATGGAGAGAGCCAGGCACACTCAAAGTGAGGTTAGTTCCATGCTTAAATGGATACTTAAACTGAATCAGGTAAACTCTGTCGAGATTTCTTTATTCTGTTGATTACAGAAGGAGTACAGTGATAGCTGAGCTTAAATTCCTCCCTGCAGGTATCTAATTCTGAGTGGAAATTCGGTTTGTCTTCTCCACTTCTATTTTTAGAGCAAGACCTTCACAATTTTTATTCTTAAAATATGTTTGTTGCTTACAAAAGATTATCAGACTTTATAGTAATGGCTGGTGCATTTACCTTCAGACTCTTAATTAATCAGTGTTTTAAGATCATCATTTATGTTACAATGAATTATGTGAAAATTGTTATTCTGTGTAAGATTAGATGAAGTAAAATAAAAATGTAGCAGACTTGTATTTCTACATTCCTCTAGGTGTTACATTTATATGAAGTCTTTTCAAATTACTATTCAAGTAATAGAAACATTAGACAATTTTTTCCTCTAAAGATTGGCTCATTATTTAATTTATTAGTAATAATATTATTTTTGCTGATTTACAGAAGACTGGAATGTCCCACAACATCTAACAAAGCAGTATTTATATTCCAGCCTGCTATTATATACAGGATAAACATTTGAATTTTGCTAGACAAGTAAGTGACTGCATTTTCATGGGTGGAAAACCTGGCCTGCTGACAGCCGTTTGACTGTGTCCTGGTTAGCTGGAGCAATGGTCTCACACTGCGTTTCTGCCTCAGCCATTCAACACATATCTCAGGCTCTTCCACAGGACTTTTCTCTTTTTCATAGAGAGTCACACATACTTGCTCTGTCTTTCCAATTCGCGTGTATTCCTGAGAATGTGTGTATGTGGGTGTTTATGCATATGCAGACACTTCATCTCAGAAAATAAAACCATGTCCATTTCTTTGAGTTCAGTGGACAAACTAATAATCTCATACCAAGGCTTACCAACTTTCATTTTTCAGATAGGAGTCACTTAGAACACAATTCTCTCTACAGAGACCAGATGACTGAAGTGGCAGCCCTCATGTACTCCAACATAGTCCTGTATAAGTCAGACCTCCTTTAAAGACTAGCTGAGCAAGAAGGATTTTCTTCTACTAAAGTGATGTATTATGCAAAAAATTTTAGGCTAAATGTCTTTATTGTGAAAAACGTTTACTGCTTTAAGATACTTATTTTGCTGTCTGTTTTAATCATATCCTTTAAAACAGTCTCAATAGATTTCTCTATTCCTAACATTATGACATTTGATAAGATGATTGATTATG
>WEKX01028773.1:35000-55000 GCA_013390025.1 Pitta sordida | reverse complement strand
CTCCTTTTGTACCATCTGTTGCAAGAGGAATTCCTCAGGTTTTCTTCTCTCATTAAACAATCCCCATAGATTTCCCTCAGCACTCGTACCCAATTGCACTGGTATTCATTAGTTCAATGCAATACTTATTCATCCAGTTTTAGTATAAAAACATAGTAAAATAATAACTTTTTAAGTAGTTTTAGGGAGAACTAGTGAACAATTGTTTTTAAGATCTCTCTTTTTGTCAAAGAATTAAGTCAAACTGAAGTCATGACAAAAAAGACTTGTAGTAAAGAAGAAATTTAAAACTGCTACTGTTAAAATATATATGGATCATTGTTTTTAAAGTAATCTCCTTTTTGCTTTTGCCTTGATACTTTTTTAATTTTAAATAATTCCAGACAAGTATTTTCTTCCATTTTTAAATTAAACTTCAGAATTCAATTAAGGTAATACACACTAGATGTGGTAAAAGGATGTTTTCCTCCTTCTGTTTTGCTGCAAAAGACATAATATGGTTACATGGAAGGAATTGGCAAATGTTAACACAAATATGAGTTATGTGGATGGCTAGAACAATGAAAGTAATGCAGAGAGATTCATGTTTATAAGATATTGATCATAAAGAGTCCCATAAACCACAAATTATTGGCAAAGAGAACGTGGGATTTACATTTGTTAGTGTGAAAAGGTAACTTAATAGTGCAGCAGAGAGGTTTAAGTGTATAAAGAGTGTTTTCTTCAAGTATAGTTTCTGCCTTTAAAGAACAGGAATGTTTACTCTGTATTCTTGTTGGTTAGGTATAGCAAATAAAATGCAGTAGGTGTTTTAGCATCTCTTTTGTGACAAGGTCTTCACTATGCCATATCCCAAACTAGTGGCTCGCTTTGAGTTACTTCCAGGTATTGCTACAATGGTGCTAGTTAAATGCAAAGAACCTTAAATCACTGCAAGAAAAATCCCCAAACAAACCAACCAAATCAAAAAATCCCAAACCCTATGTTTTGGTCCGCCCATTTTGCATGGATGGCTTTTATAAGTAGCTTTATTAAGCATTTTTTCAAACATAAAAATAAAATAGATAGCGATTAGAAGAGTTATGAAACTAACCTCAAATCAACAAATTATTTGTGTTTGTAAATTTCATAACAAATGAGTATTTATCCTTTTCATTGTAGTCCCTAAGTTTTATTACACTATGGGTCCTCTTTTTGATCCTTTCTCTTTTAATGTAATGCGGATAGGGTATTTTAAAGGTTGTCACAACCTATGAAACTTTAAAATTTAACCTACTTTTACATCCAGACTGAAATATCTGTCAGCCATTTTACATGTCTTTTATAAGAGTTGGACTTTCTTAGACACAGAAACCACTAAATTGCCATAATTTGCAATTAATTACAAATCCGTTTGTTAGCGTTATACTTTTTAACTGCCTGCCCTTAATCCTTTTATCCTAAAAGGCATTCTTTCAGAATGCTCTGAAAAATAATAAAATTAACCAGCCTGATCCTAGAGAGAGAATTTTTTTTCTGATTAAAAAAAAATCTAGGTGAGCTAGGCAGCCTCCAGGCACAGCTCTAGCTGTAGCTTCCCACAGCAGAAGGGACTGCCCAGCAGATGCCCTGAGGGACAGGAGACCCCTGCCCATCAGTCAGGCCATTGCTCTCTCTGCCCCTGGCCCTTCTGTGTTCACCCAGTTGGTGTGGTGGCTCTTACTCGACTCTCCTAGGACTCAAGGTTTGATGATCTCAAATGAAATTTGTCTCACTGCAAAACATGGTATGTTTGCCCTCTGATTATCCAAACAGATAGGTTTATTCTTGGTTTTTATTTTTTTTCAGTAGAAAATCAGTTTGTTTTGTTGAACAGCAGGAGGAAAAGAAAACTTTGTAGTAAATAATGTACTATCATGTCACCTAAATGAATATATTAATTTTCATTTTGCTTTGTGATTACGTTTACAGGTAACTGTTATTTACCACAGTAAAATGCGTTACTTGCAGTGTTGCAGGAGCATACCTCATGAAATCAGCAGTAGTTACTTACCTTCATGAAACAATTATAACTAGTATTACCATCACTCCCATTACCCATCTCTCCAATGCAATAAATTAGAGACTGGCTTCTTTGCTTGCTTCCTTAAAATCTGGCTTTTAACTACATAAATACGATATAAACTCGAATTTTAAGATTTACATTCCAGTCAATTCTTTTTCACTTTTTCATTAGTGGAGTTCTTAAACTGGGGAGACCAGAACTGGACACAATACTCAAGATGTGGTCTGACCAGCGCCGAGTACAGGGGAAGGATAACTTCCCTAGTCCAACTGACCACACTGTTCCTAATACAGGCCAGGATGCCATTGGCCTTCTTAGCCACCTGGGCACANTGGATCCCTTCTCTCAGGTTGCCAGCACCAGAACGAGAGGACATGGCCTTAAGTTATGCCAGGGGAGATTTAGACTGAATGTTAGGAAGAGGTTTTTCTCAGAGAGAGTGATCCCTCAGTGAAATGTTCCACCCAGGGAGGTGGTGGAGTCGCCATCCCTGAAGGTGTTTAAGAGAAGACTCGATGAGGAGCTCAGTGATATGGTTTAGTTGGTGGAGAGTTGGACTAGATGATCCTGTGTGTCCCTTCCAACTCAGAATAGCCTGTGAACCTGTGAGTTTGCCAGTGAGTGTTGGTATCTAAGGTTTTGAAGCAGGACACAAAGCAGTAGTCTAAAAATTAAAAAAATAAGTTAATCCGGTCCAGCCATTTTGTTTACACACTAGCTCAGGAAATTATTTCGGTAAATAACTACTAGTCTTTTTTTTAACAGCTTTATATACTTCATGGTGAGACAACCACTCAGAAGTATTAAGGAACTTACCGTACTTTTTGTTGAGTCTGTTTTAGTAATCTGAGTTCCTATGTTCTCAAAATAAAATATTATCTAATAAAGAGATTTGCCATACAGTGAAAACTAGGTCTTGTTTACTGAAAAAAAAATATACGTAATGAAAAGTTTGAATGAAGAGCTGCTTTCTAGTACTTTTCAGGACCAGAAGTTTTAGCTCTTTCATAAAACAAAAAGAGCAAAATTTTGATTCAGACAGCATTAATATTTTGAAAGTTTTGCATTCCAGCAGATCTAGATACTGTGAACATGTCTTACCCAATTTCAGTTGTTGCGATGAGATACAGAAAACAGTATTAGATTTTAAGATACCTTTGGACCAAACCCTGTCAGGCTGAAAAACCTGGTTGTGAAATCAGTTCTTTCACAAAGAGCTCCCTGGACTTTACGTTCTTTTCTGCATTTAATTTGGTATTCTTCAGAACAGAGATGTCAGATTTACAAAGTCTGACATTGACATAAGATGGATGTGTTCTGATGAACTCTTCATCTTTCAAAATCTGAATTTCCTACCTTAGCGGCATGTTTGGTGGCGAGATAAGTGAATGCTCGTAGCCCTTCTCTTGTCTTTGTTTTGGGAGTCTTTAATTCAGGCATAAGCATATTATACTGGAGGTTTCCATGACTTCATGCAAACTCAAGCCAGACAATCCCAACACGTATGTATGAATACTTTCAACAAGACATTGCTATTTGTGGCCTAGGATGAATTCTGGAAACTACAAGTTTCCAGGCTGCAAGCGGAGTAGAGCAACTTTAAGCTCTATCTGCATAGATCTGGTGGCTAGGTTCCAGAATAATACTGTGCATATAAGACAGAAGTTAGAGGAGTTCTTCAATATCTTTATGGCTGCCCATCACCCCAGGAGACTGGCAAGACAGTTTCCTTTCTCCCAGGCAAACCCTCCAATTTGTTTTACATAGTAGGGCTGGACAGAAAAATACAGTGTAGAGTTTTGATGGTCTACACTACATATAATTTCACTTCCTGTGTTGAGCAAGTTGTAAATGAGCCAGTTTTGCTAATATGTGCCATGGTCATGTGTTCGATCTCCATACAGACGCCCCTCCAGAGAGTTAGACTCAATGATCCTGGTGGATCCCTTCCAACTCAGAATATTCTGTTAAATCTGTGAAATCCAAGTGCTGCTAGCTTTCTAGTCAACTGGTACCAAAAAACTCAAGCAATCATGACTATTTAGCTCAGCACTGTAGTTTTTGTAGGTTTTGTTCTTCCAAATAGTAACTTTGGGTTTGCATCTTAAAACATATTTTTAAATGGAACAATTTTTCTGCATGTTACACAGAACTGATGAATATATGAGTATCATTAATTAAGGTCGGATACATTCTGCTCAAATGTTAAACCTGTTATTGATTATTTCATTTTGCTCTTCTGATTTTCCTCCCTCCAGTCTTATTCCCCTATACCCACCTCTTTTTAAGCATTTAAAAATAATATCAATGCTTGTATTCTTAGTGTAATATGTTTTTCTGTTTTTCATTACATTTGATTAAGACGAATTATAAAACCTGAGTTAACTGTAGATTCTTTGAGTAGTGTTTCCCTGTCAAGAAGTTGATTAAACAGACAACAAAAATCTTGTCTGAAGTAAATCTAGGATTGGGTTTTTCTTTGCAGCTTTCATTCTTTGATCCTTGACAATGTTTTTAGAAGCATAACATTATTAAAATTAGTGATTTCTAATTGACTGTTTACAACACAAGAGAGGATAGTGAGATTACCTGGATTCTGACAGAAGAAAAATGAATTTATATTTTACTTCATGTTGATTGTACTGGAAAAACCAACATCATCTTTATTGTTGGCATTAATCCATTAATAACACTGAGCTCATTATTTGAAACTCTTTACTTTGTTATATTAGTGGGGCTCTCTTTCATTTTATAGCTGGCTTAAGTCCTGCTGAGATTCAGCAGTTATGGAAAGAAGTGACTGGAGTTCACAGTATGGAAGACAATGGCATTAAACATGGAGGGCTAGACCTCACTACTAACAATTCCTCCTCTACTACCTCCTCCACCACTTCCAAAGCATCACCACCAATAACTCATCATTCCATAGTGAATGGACAGTCTTCAGTTCTAAATGCAAGGCGAGACAGGTAATTCTGATGAGATTTCAACTATGCTTATCATTTGACTAAAGCTGTTGTATAACATCATAAGTCGCATTATTTCCAATCATAAAATAACACTTAATACAGTTACTTAAGAGATCCTAGAGACATGAATTTTCAGAATTGTTTATCAATGTGGCATAATTTTCAATAACAATTTTTAATTGTGCAGACACAACAAAATTACTAGTTTGGGTAAAAATTAGAAATCATGGAGCAGAGTCAGCTGGTGCAGAAGTGTAAGTGCATATTTGGGGGCACTTTTGTACTCACATAGTTTCATTCATATTTGAGGTAACACACATGGCAGTCAGGCCCTTACTGTTGAATCACACTCCTGGTTTCGTTGACAATGTACATCTATATGAGTTCTCAAGGCTGTAATGCAGTGGCAAGATTCTGTGTTAAAAGTGCTTCAAAACATATTAAGTTAGCTCTTGTGTTTTTTGGTTCTTGTGAAAAGAACAACTGAATTTTCTGTCTTCTATGCATGACAGTAATGCAGTTCACATATTTCATAAAAATTTTCCGTGGTGTTAGTGTGGAATTTCACCATATGAATAAAGTTAAAATCATTTCTCAGACACACTGACAGATATTCTTCACTGTTCCTTAATTTCTAGTAATGGATTATATGCATACAAGAGTACACAGTAAATATATCAGTAAATATATTAGTGTTTTATATATATATATATGTATATATAAATTATTTCAATATTTATAATATTAGATTATAATTTTAACATTTCTCACCCTCATGTGACATCACTTTGTATTATTTAAATACCTGAATACTTTTATAGTAGTACTTTTCACTGGTATTACTTTTGTGTTTATATCTCACAGAATGTTTCTTTGCTTAAGGATGTGTAGCTGCTGATACCTATATCACAGAACAATTCCATTAATTTCTTTGATAACTCATTGTGAATAAAACTGTTGCAGAGGTTCAAAAAAAGCCCCCAGAATACAGTTAGGGATTTTTCTGAAACAAAGGATTTAATGGAAGCAATGCTTATGAACATAGATATTCATTAATGGAAGTAACTTCATTTTTATAAATATTTAAGTGGAAAATTCAAATTTTTTAAACATTTACAATATTCATAAATTCTGACTGTCAGTCTTCAATATTTCTACTTAGAATTGGTCACTTCTGAGTGTATTTTTTATTTATAGGTAAATGTTACACCAAGGTCATATGGCATAATTAGCATATGGCATTATACAGTCATCTTATTTTTTCATCCTTTATTAACAGTCATCTTTGGCTTTATTTCTTCTCTAATTGGAACATCATCTAGCCTTGGCAGTTGAACTATTCAATAGAACGATTAAATTTTTCTGACTGCTCCAAGCTAAATTGACCTGTTTTGACCTGTTTGTCACTGATCGTAACCTGACAGGCGCGAGCAGCCTCCAACGATTATGGCTTTTGAGATGAATTTGATGCCTTATTCTTTTGCTACAGCTCGTCACATGAGGAGACTGGGGCCTCCCATACTCTGTATGGACATGGAGTTTGCAAATGGCCTGGCTGTGAAAGTGTTTGTGAAGATTTTGGACAATTTTTAAAGTAGGTGGATTTTTATTCATTGCTACAGAATTGTTTAATGCAAGGGAAAGAGAAAGATGGCAAACAAAGTTATACTCTAAACTATATTAGAGATTTTTTTTAATGTATTTCCAGCAACTGAATAATCGAGGCTATCGACAGAGGGTCAAATTGTTATTCTTTCTTTCATGTCGAACACTTTTGCAGGCCTTTCAGTAGCACAGTGTTTAATCCTCTTATTATCCTTTACTGTAATGGAGCCTCAGAAAATTTGAAGAGATGCTTTAGATTTTATTCTGGATAGTAGGAGTATGAGAAAGCACATTTTAAATTCTGATGCTTTGTGCAAAGTGGGAATTAATGTGTATAGTATAAATAAAAGAGCACAAAGGATGATCATTCACTTTCACTTGCTAACCTATTTTTGCTTTTATTCTTGTATGTGCACAATATACATAGGAAATAAAACCCCACTGTAAACAGGTGGGTTTGCATCTTTCAGGACTGAACAGTAATGTCAAAAGTTTTCATTTTTCAGCATTTTTCATAACCAGCTATTTTCTAAATCACAGCATTTAGAAAATAAGTGATACAGTTTTTCTTTTTTGTTTGCAGCTTGAAACTGCAATGAGTTTCTGCATTTTTTTTCCTTTTTTATTTTGAAGTATTTACTAGTGTTTCTGTGTTTATTTGAATTTTCAACAGCAGCACTGATTTTCTACCTATGTACATTATGGACTAGTCTTTGTTATAAAACCCATGCTCATTTGGCATGCAATAGATCTTAATGGAAAGCTACAGATAGGCTTATATAGATGAGTAACTTCAGGGGCTGAGACTTATGTTGTCATGGTGCAGCTAACAGGGTGAATGAACTGTTTCATGCTTCATCAACAATTAAGTTAATTAGCTCATTTGAAATTGCACTGCTTTGTTGCCAGGATGTTGGCAGAAACATCAAAAAGATGTGTTTACAAATGGTAAACTACAGGATATATTACAGAAGCACCTTAACAGCAGACCATAAGTACTCAGTATCGCAATAACTTTTATATTATAACAATACTATTCATAAACTATTTGCAATGCTTTTGTCGTCTTTCAGTTCAAAATGAAGCAACTTCCACTGACTTGCAAATCTTAGGTAGATATCAATGCTGATAATTTTTTGCTTATTAGCGCATTAAGTGTAATGTCAAAACAATGGCTTAATATTGGAGAAAACAGTATAGGATTTAAAAGAACCCGATTTACATAACTTTCTATTTAAAAGAAAATGAAATCTCCCAAATTCAATATAGTTTTCTAAGTATTATTAACACTAAGAATTTAAATTCATTTATCTTGAGCATTCTTCTTCTCAAGAAAAACTGTATCTTTCTATGTCCATCCAACCATCTAGTCTATAGTGATGCTAATTCTGTGGGCAGACTTTGCACATCCATTATGTTAGGTCTCTTGTTATAATCCATGATCACTAAAACCGTTTTGATTAAGGCAGTGTAGTGCCAGGTTTACAGATGCTCTTCCTTTCCTGAACCAAATAACCCTGGAAAATGTGAAAGTGATGTATAACATCTTGATAATTCTGGTGCAGAGTCAATCAGGGTTTACAGCAGTGTCATGACTTTTCTCCTGTACACCAGCAAAAAATGTATGAGACTATCTTGTTATTTCTTCTTTTCATTCAAGTCTGTCTTCTGTGCCCTTAAAACAAATAAGAAGTCACAGTATCACAGTATTAGCAAGGTTAGAAGAGACCTTGGAGTTCATCAAGTCCAACCTGTAACACAACACCAACCCATTGTCTAAACCATGGCACTACCCACAGGACCATCCAGTCCAACTCTCCACCTACTAGACCATGTCACTGAGCTCCTCATTGAGTCTTCTCTTAAACCCCTCCAGGGATGGCAACTCTACCACCTCCCTGGGTGGAATNTGTCAAGGTCCCTCTGAAGGGCCCTCCTACCTTCCGGCAGTTCGACATTTGCCCCCTGCTTGGTATCATCTGCAAACTTGCTGATGATGACTCAATTCCCTCGTCCATATCGTCAATAAAGATGTTGTTCAGTGCCAGGCCTCATGATTCTGAATAGTAAGGTTTGTTTATGGAATAGAAATATTCCTTCATTTTATACTAGTGTTAAGAGAGAAATCAATACAGAACGATGCATTAGATTCTTTAGTACCTTTTCATGTTCACACTAATGCAAAATCCCCATTACAATTAAAAACCATTTTCTTTCATTTAAGTCCCGACTTTTGGTCCAAAGATTGACCATTTTCCCAACCCATTAACTTTATAGGGGATGACAGGACTAATGGCTGTAGTTTTCAAGGCTTTGCACTAAGTCTAATCTTTGTTGCAATGTTTCAAGTTCTCTGACTTGAAACAATATGATACCTGTGTTAAGAGAGTTAATGCAAGTATATTGTACCAAAATTAAATATTAATAAAGTACACTACCCTAGTCAAATATTGTGTATTTCTGTAATATGCTTGTGACAACTTTGAAGAGTGCCTGGTTTATGAATTGAACTGCAACTTCTGCTCAGAAAATGGTTTACCTAGCAGCTAGATCTACGGGGGGGTGGAAATCAGAGAAGGAGTATTAAGACAGAAAACACCAGCTTTGCTTCACTTTACTAATAATGGAAATTATTTAGGGTAAAGTGACAAATAGCTTTCAATAAATGATTTAAAGCCATAAAAGCCATTTTCACCTTCATTTTTGTTTATTCGATATGAATTGTTTCTAAGATAACTTGAGGACAGTACAATTAGTTATAATTATATAATTATGTATTCAGGTATTCTGAATGGCTCAAGAAGTTTCACACTGAGTGCTATAGACTAGTTTCATATTTGAAAACATATGCATTGGTTTCAAGAAAGTACATCTGATCTTCATAGTAAATTTCTGTATGTGTTACAAAACCTAAGCCTGTATCTTTCGTTTGTTATGCTTCAACTACGGACACAAACCCAAGGTCTATATTTCTGTCTTTGTAAAATGGTATTAGATTATAGTTGCTCATACATGCAAGATCAGTCAGGTAAAAACAGCTTTAGGCTTTAAAAAACCTTCAAAATATAAAGGCGCATCCGAAAAAGTTGTGAGATAGCTATAAAGAAGATGACAAGATTTAAAGGAAAATCTGGGCACTGACACACTTAGAAAAGTGTCAAAATGCTTATGAAACCTTGGAATTTTGCTGTGAAACAAATGTTGACAGAAATTAACCATTTGCTGGTCTTTAAGTGGAGGAACCCAATAGATGTCTCAAAGCATTTACTATTATTCTTCATTATGTTTTTTTAAGTGGTAGGATGCAATACTATAACATAGAACAAAACTTAACGGTATTTTGCCTGCAAAATTGTCATTCCATTCGTCCTGAGTCAGTTTGAGTAGGAAGGATTTGATTTTTAGAGCTTAAGCCAAAAGGTTGACAGTTAAACATTCCAGCCAGCAAACAAGTCTTCTTTAACCTGCATGCGGCAGGCGCCAGCAGACATAACACTAGCTACAGTACAAAAACGAGTAAAGATTTAATCTACAGAGACAAGGAAAAAAGATCATGCTAAAGATGGACCAACTTACCAGTAGATTGTGTTTGTTTCTAGGGCAAGAGAGTATGTTTAAAAATCTACAAAGATTAGGAACCAAGCATCATATTCAAGATGACAGAAACAAAGCAATATGTGCGAAGAAATAACTTAATGAAGTATAATTAGTGCCATATAAAATTGCTGGGGTGGGGGTCTGTGTTTTTTGGGTTTTCTTTATTCCTCTTTTAGCTGCAAAGTGATATAGAGCATTATGTACTTTCTTACTTGGTATGCATTGTTGGTCTTTGACTAAGTATTGTGGCTGTTACGACCTCAAGAATTCTTTGAACTTGTCAGAATGTTGTTTCTTCTGGTGACAGTGCCACCATCTCTCAAAACTAAGGCATCTGACATAATCAGCTAAATGAATAGTGACAGCTAACATTTTGTATTTAAACTCCTGTCAATGTTTAAACATAAAAAGCTTGATGCAAAATAAATCAAACACCACTGATACGCGAGTGAAACATTTTGTTAAAACAATCTCTGACATACTTGGATTCCAAGCTGATCTCACTTCACCTTTTGAAGTGTTGCAAGTAAAAATGAATTTTAAATTCTTGTGGTTAAAACTGATAATTTGCAACATGCATTACAAGTTAACAATTAAATTTACACTTAGTAGGAAGAAAGAGTACACATTAACCAAATTGCAAGGATCCTTTATTGTGCTTTTTGTTGTTCTGAAATGTTTACCTAACTGTTTTTAGAAAGACGGCTGCATATTTACACTCTCCCATCTATAAACCACACAGCTAGCACACAGATTCAAGCAGTTTTTAAGAACGTCAGTCGACCACATCATTTATTCCATTTTGAAAACAAAAATCAATATACCTATAAAGTGACCCATAAATTAGAACTGGCTCACACAATGTTTGTTCAGTGCTGCCTTTCTGAAAGCACCCTTTGCATTTTTTCTTCACCTCTCTGTTTGAACTGCAGTCACAGTAAGAGGCTCATTAGGGGACATTAGGGACTGGAGCTAACCAGAATTCCAGAGCTAGCTTTGCTCTTATTAATGCATAGTAGAGTAGAATGCATTTAAATATTTCATAGGCATTCAGTAATTTGTGTGTAATCGCCTTGTTAGCAGACCAGTAAAAGTAGAACAGGTCTGTGAAATGGTGTTAGTGATTGCATTGGTAATTTACAGACCTTTGCCTTCCGAAAGAGCATTATTGGTGGTTAGAACGGAGCTGTGAAATAGAACTAGCAATAAGTTAAAAAAACTTAATAAAGGTTTTGTAACAAGCATCTTCAGGGATAACAGCCAACTTGGTCCTTTTGAAACAGCTATAATTTATGACATATGCAATATATCAAATGCATAAGATATTATTATAGAGCATTCATATGAAAAGGGTATTTGCAACATTAGTTCCAACTTCCTGCGAGGGACATGATTAAATGATTAATGAAATGTCCCTTTGCATATGCATTTTGAAACAGCAATTAGGCACTGACTGAGAAAATCCACCAATCCTCTCATTTTTCAGCATTATCTCATTCTTGATTTATAAATCATAGAGAATTTTTAACAGCAATCTGTAGTACCTGAGACAGTTGTAAAAGTATAAAAGAGAATATTTTGGGTATAAAATACTCATAAGTACATAAATTCATAATTTAATGTTAATACTGAAGCTATTTATTTAGTCACATTGTGTCATATTTATATTTGACACTATTTCTTTACTTTGATTGGCATAATTAAGTAGGGAGAATGAATAGGCACTATTATTTTACATATCACTGGTAAACAATAGAGAGGAAAGGGAGATGTGGCAGAGGTATGTATGTGTTTTTCAAGTTCTCAGTAATCCACTGGAGGCTGTTCTATAAATGATCATTGAAGGGCTGCAAGCTAGCCTGTAATTACAGGAAAGAAAGTGGCAGCTCTGGCATTTCATAACTATGTGTCCTCGAAAAGTGCTTTGTGAGTTTGTCACCAATGATAATTTAGATAGAGGCTCATTACTGAACATCACAACACTTTAAAAACCTTTCGCCTTCATACAAGAGAATAAAGGACTATTTTAATGGCAAGGTTCTTTTGTGTTCTACTGAAAAATTCAATCAAGACAAAACCTCATCGACTATTATTGTAGTCTACAGTCTGGTCTAATAAAAGCTGCATAGATAAATTAAATGGGTTTCTAAGACTTGAGTGTATCAATGCAAACATCCTGCACTTTTTTCCTTCTTAAAATATACAGTGATGGAGTACATATCACTAAAATGTAAACAAGTATAAAATCCTTTCTTGTCTAAGGGAGTTAATGCAAGGTGATTGTAAGTGCAGAATTATTTTTCATATTATTTCAATTATTTTCTTGTACTTTCTCCATTTTTATATGTGCATTGGTACCTATATGTACGCACGATTACATGTACACATAAAATGTGCATGGTAAAAAAGGATGCATGTTGCACATCTTGTAGTTACTGACAGCTCTACGCATTTAATTTTGCCTTTTATGAAGTAAAGAGAAAAATATTAGAATAAACTCTCCAGGATGAAAATTATTACCCTATTACTGGCTGTTGTGGATGTATTTCTCAGCTGTACAATATGGCCCATTTCTGAAAAAATAAAGTTAAATTGTGCAATTAAAAACCTTAAAGGACATCATTGGTGATGGTGTTCAAGCTGTAAAATTTTTTCCCAAATATTCTCAAAGAATTTTTGTTTTACTTCTATAACATAAAACAATGATGTTTTAGGAACACAGGCTCTCTTTTTAGAAATCTATGAGTGAATTTTAGTGCTCATTAAAGAGAAGCTTATAATAGCTCTGGCTAGAACTGAGCACAGTGAAGACAGGTTCTGTGTATATTCCTCCACGTAACTCTGCCAGTGCACCTCAACCTGACCTATGACACTTTGCTATTTTAGTCCTGGGCTGCTTTTGAGAGAGCCTGACAAGAGCAACAACTTTTATAGAGGTTAATTGATATAGGTAAATGTCCACTAGAATTTTACTTGAAACTATCTCCTTTTCTCTAATGGTGTATTATCTTTTGCATTCCAGACTTCAAATTTACTTATTTCAATATTTATTTCAGAATATTCCTAGAATATATCCTCTCCTATCAACCTCCTTTAGAATACACTGTATTTTTATATTCTTCAGTTACCAATAATATATATACATTTGCATCATTATTTGCTTTCTGATTTCCTAGTATGTTGCAAATATAATCAGGAGAAAATCATGTTTCTTTCAACAATGGAATAAGCAGAAAAATTATGGAAGAAGTGGCATGTGTGTTGCTCAATCTACTTTACACTTTCAAACCAATAACTCAGCTCTTCAGGATCCCTTTACAGTTCTCCAAGATATTTTCTTCCCTTAAAAAAAAACAAAAAAGTTTTTCTCAAGTTAGCATAGGATGAGTAAAAGATACAGACAAGAAAAAAATATTAGGAATATTCCAATGAAGTATGAAAATGACTAGCACAACTTGTACATAACTTAGAAGTCAGGACAGGAAACAAACAAGCTGAACACAAAGCTTTGGAATTCTTTTCAGCCTTCTGAAGGAAAAATTACATGTCTGTCTTAGCACATTGCAGCATATTTGCCCCTAAAAATTGCAGCAACTTTATACAGAGAAAAGTTATTATAGAGATTTTTAACAATACATTAGACTTGGTTTTTCTTTTACTACCTTGCTTGCACTTGCATGATAAATAAAGCAAGCTTACTTCACAGGCAAAAAAATTGAAAAAATAATTCTTGAAACAATTTTTACACTCTAAACATTTCCATAGAGTAGGTTTTCTCTGAAATACACAGCACAAGTAACCACATTATGTGAAAGTATGGTATGAAAGATGTGTATATCTCATGAGTTTCAGAAGATTACTGTGTTAACTCTCAAGAAACTTGCAACACTCTCCCAAGTTACGGTGCAATCCTATTGAAATTATATTATACTTGACTTTCTTCTCCCACACTGTATACTGCTGGTACATTTAAAGTTCCTCAGGGAAAGGACTATTTCTGTATCTACTTTGTAAGGTGTTATGCAAACATCTGGTGTTGCAATAACTGATAAATAATCATGAGTACACAGTAACCTCAAACTTGGGCTGGGAGATCTTTTATACCTACACTCACTTTCTCTCACGTGGTATATATGTATACCTGTGAGCATATACACGTGAGCATATGTGTGCGTGGAAGCACGGTGTACTGGTGTGTACTGGTGATAATGATGCTGAGGTAAAGTCTGTCTTCATTCCTTTTTCTGGCAATATTGTACCCCATTAACTGGAAACATTAAACCATTACATTAACAGACTATGCACTATCATGCCTGAGTAAAATTCTTTTGAATCAAAATTTCAGAAAACAAGTGAATGGTACCTTCTGATCAATTACCTGCTTTTTTAAACTGTCTGTGCATTTTTGCATCAATGGGAGAATGAAGTCAGTTCCTTTGAAAATAAATAAATTATAGGTTTTATGACTCACACAATTGAAAGGTGTCCTTGGTGATTCTTGAACTTAGCATAACCTACCAAGCAAGCCACATGTATTATATTAAAATAATGAACAAAATCTTTCACAATCTCTTCCCCATCTATGCCTATCATTGAGTTCTAAAACTTTGAAGTAATGATTTAAATAAAAAGAGACGCATTATAGTAAAAGTGAGATACAGTCTCCTCTATCTTTTCATTGTTTCTGATGGACATATTTTCCTCACATATTAGCAATCAAATGACTACGTAGTTAAACCCCTCCAGCTAGATGATCCTTGTGGGTTCCTTCCAACTCATAATATTCTGTGTGTGTAATTCTCTGTGTGTAATTCTTTTATTAATTCTGCTAGGAAAGAAAAAGAAGATACATTTCCTCAATGGTGTAGGATAACTTAGTTACTGTAACTGTGAGATAGACTATCCCTGACTGTAGTCCCTGCAAAGCTAACCACTTGTGCCTGCAGTGGAAAGAGCCAGTAAATTCACATTCAAAGGCAGAATTCCTTTGCTCTCATTTCTTCTTTAGCCTGATCCTTATGTTTTCTTCTAAGTGGTGCAGCAAAAGCACTATTAAAGCTCAAAAAGGGACTTCTTTTATCATGGAAGAGATAATCAAATGTAAACATTGTCCTTCAAAAAAACCCCCACTATTAAATGATCTTTGTAAAGTTGTGCTTGATTGAAATGTCTGGGGGACAGCCACTTGAGTTTGGGCTGAACTTCAGTTACAGGCAGCTCTTCACTGAGGTACTCTTGCCCTGTTACAGGGTGTAGTTTTGTTTTGCTAAACTGGCATGCATATCTTAAATATCTCCCAGGATGCTTGCTGTGTTAGTAAGGTGTGTAGCTCGTCCTTTCCCTACCTTTTCCTTGCACGCTCTTCCTCTTACTGGGTCGTCCAATCACTTCTGTCATGCTCAGAAACTACTTCTAGAAACTGCTTTGAAAACTAAATGCTCCCCTGAAACTCTGTTTTAGGGAACGGGTGGCAGATGTTCTGTTGTGGCTTAATGATTGAAGAAGAGCAGATAGAGAAACTATACCAAAGTCTACATTTGTTCACAGTAGTTCAAGAAGCCTAAAAGCAATTAGGTCTTTTGGAGAATCATTTGTAATGTGACTATCTGCATCAGCACCAGACAGTGGAGATCTGTTCAGTCACTCTAACAAGTATTCATAACTGGTTCCATTGCCCTTTAGATGGTATATGTGACCTGGTGAGGTAGGAACTGGGTATCTACCAGTCATCACTGGGAAAGTTTGTAGGATCAAAGGAAATAATCAGTTTTGTTATTTTATATTGTTTTGTGTAAGGCATGCCCTGACTAGGTCTTTTTGCATAACCATTGGAACTAATGGAAGCTGTATGCACAGAAGAGAAAAATGGACTCATAAAAATACTTTCCTCATTTTAATGCTGTCTTAATTCCTTCTCTAGGCACCTTAACAATGAACATGCATTGGATGACAGGAGCACTGCTCAGTGTCGGGTGCAAATGCAAGTGGTTCAGCAGTTAGAAATACAGGTTTGTTATATGGATGTATGATCCCATTACTTATTTACTATTAGCCTAAACTAAATTGAATACACTTGCCTTACTGACTCTAGCTTAAAGCCATAGGCTTCTTGGCTGAGATTTGATGATATTCATGAAGAAGTGAGATTTTTTTTACTTAAAGATTTTTCACTTTTTTACTTAAAGATTTTTCATTGTAAATTATGCAATAATTACCTAACATCAAGATTGTCTATAGTATTTTGCTTGAACTGAGATTCTAATGCCATTCATCAAGAATGAAAAAACTGGAACAGCAAAAACTGGATCCAAGTCACCTTCTGTTCTTAAAATGCTGAATCGGGACCCCCCCCTTCCTTCCTCACCTTCTACCCTCTGGTGCTTGTCTATGCTGTTCTGCAGGATTAGAGAGTAAGAGCCATATCTTCACCCAAAATGACTACGAGACTGTCAGTGGGCATTTTTCTGAGAGCAGAAATTGTAATGTCAGACCTACTCAGGGAGGTCCACAGAGAGTCCCATGCCTGGGACCGCAAGACTGCCGTGCCCTGTGCATGCTCTAACCATTAGAGGTCACTGCATGTATGTGAATGCTTCCTTCTGCTTTTGCAAGAAGTGATGAATACTCCTGGGATCTCCCAGTATTGAGACTACACTTACTAGGCTACCAAGGTTGGGCACAAGCCTCAGGAGTGCAGGACACTTACACCACATCACCCCCTCCTGCCTGTAGAGGAATCACAGAGGGGACACTTCTCAGCAGTCCTGTCCCCTCCTGGGGAAAGGCGGCCAGAGGAGCTCAGGAGACACAGCAAGGGACTGGGATTTTTGTCTCTGGTTCTCGCCATATGTGGAGAAAAAGTGGTAAACACCTTTCACATTTCTCACCTTTTAGAATATTGTCTCACTGTTCTCTTTCATGTAAGAACACTTGTTCTTCTGTAAGCCAAGGCAAACTTTTCAGTATTTTTTATTTTAATACTGGAAAGCCAAAACAATGAGAGGAATGCACAATAACATAATTTATTGTCATTTGCCTTAAAATGAAAGATTTTTAAATCCAGGTGAAGCAGGTATTTACAGCATAGGGTTATCTTAATTTGTTTCTTAGATAATATCAAGAAACCTTCTTCCCACCCCTTGCCTCAAATGTTTTTTGATTAAAAATGCACTGATCAGATTATATCTAGCATGCTCAAAATATCTACGGTAATAAAGATAGTTTCCTCTCTTACAATTACTTATGAGATGTTTTCCTTAATCCAGTCTCAGTCTACAGGTGTAACTCTTGAGCAGGAATTCTCCAGAAAATGGTAATATTAAGCACCAAGTGATTTGTATTTCAAATAATGTTGTAATCATGTTGTCGGTTCCTAGAGCCAAATCACTAGAATAAAATTTTGAATATTTCTTCTTGCAACCTAGTTTGTGAGGAAAAAAACCAATAAATTCTTTTCATGTTATAAGATACATTTTCCTCTTTTGTATTCCAATGTTTTTATCAACAAGTTCAATATTTCAGACACTTCCTCCTCTTTCTATTTTTGCTTTTAATTTGTTAACTTCTTTAAGCCTGAAACAAAAAATATTTATGTAACATACGATAAGAAAATGGTATGAGTTAGGAAAAAAGTAATGAGATGTTTTCAGCTGCGTAAGAACTGTTTACCATTTACAAAGGCTGGGCTGTAATCTAACAGTCTAAGTGAAGATTTAGCTTGCAGTGTGACCAATTATGCCATTTTTTGCCTTGTCTGACTGCTAGTGAAGTAGGGTCCATCGGTTGTAATGAGACCCAGTGCAGTGTCGATGCTGACTTGATGGCAGAGTTCAGCATTTCACACTGCCTAGGCTCTGTCACTCTATTGAATTAGATTGATGATGGCAGATTGCAGGGGGCACTAGCTGGACCTCAGTGGGAAAGGATGAAGTGTGTAGTCAATCCTGGCAGGCACTGTGCTTTGAGGACCCTTCGCCCCTTCACAGCTATTGGCACAAGTCCATTGCTAACAGTGTCCACAGGATTTTAAAGAGACACTGTGGACCTTCTAATTTATGGTCTTAGTAACTTGTTACTGTCGAGGCAACTGTGACCTCAATTCTCTTATTGACAAAAAGATGAAGTGCTATTTGTTTTCTCTGACCTTTTAACATATGAAAGGCTATAAAAGTTTTTTTGGTTTCTTTTTTCTTTCTTTCTTTCCATGCCCAAAGTTACGTTTCCTCTTAGATAAGTTTCTACTGACATAGACTTTTATATGCAGGAATCATTATACCAAGCCAAGCTCGATGATAAGATGTATCACTGCAGTGAAATAGCTGTATCAGTCATTTCTAAAATGTTTCTGATTTCACTCTTTCTTAACAGCTTTCTAAAGAACGCGAACGTCTTCAAGCAATGATGACCCACTTGCACATGCGACCCTCGGAGCCCAAGCCATCTCCAAAACCTGTAAGTGCATATTGCTTTATAAACAGTAAATAGGTCTATGAATGTAGCAGGCTAAGAAAATGAACAATTTAGTGACAGCTGGAAAACAATGTGAGTGATAAAAATATGGCCATAAAATGAAGGTAAAATGCAATAGCTTGTCAAATTTTATGTTTCTTTAAAAGTAATGCTATCTTTTACAAAATCTATCCAATCTACACCATAGGTGACACTAAACAAAGTACACCTATAAGTGTCCAAATCATTGCCTTGAGAATGAAACTAGAGAGAATATCTTTTTGTGATATATTTACCGATATTAAAAGGCAATCCACTTTGAAAGATTAGAAGTTCAGTGGCAGTAAAAAGGAAATGTAAAACAAATTTAGATACTTTAGGAAATTTCTCAAATTGCTTACTAGAGACACAAATAAACAATTTGTTATTTTTAAACAAATGAACAAAAATGTTATTTTATGTAGCAAATTGAAACAATTGAGAACATGGGGAGTGTGCTTATTTCTTGTCAAGGCTGCAATAGTATGCATCCACTGTGATGCTGTTGGGGTTGGTACAGGCACTGCAAATTCACTCTTGCTCTCAGGCTCTCTACAGCGCTGCATCAGCTGCCGGTTGTGCAGGTGGATCTGCAGTCAGATCCAAACTCTTTTAAATGCAATGTGGCTTCATGTAAGCAAAAGTATTTTCTGATGCAAGTCCAATGTTTTACTGTTAGTTGTCAGACATCACAATACATGAAATTTACTATACATGTAGTGCTTAGATACACTACATATATACTAGAAGCTGTGTGAAATATGAACTGTTCAATAATGTTAACCATGATGGTAACTTTTGGATGTACAATATGAAAAGGATATACCGGTACTTGAAGATGAAGTACTGGGGTATCGTTGAAAATCTGTGGCTATAAAAGTCAAGAAATGTAGGCAGAAGAAACATAATCTGTTTTAAAGATCACACTTGCATATCAGGCCCAGCTAATATTTACGCAGAAGAACAGTATACTCTGTCTCTTGTGTTTTCAGCTCCACGTACTTCAAAGAAAATCTTTGTTTGAGGGCACATTTTATAACCTGATGATGAATGGAAGAAGTGTTAGCATTTTCTTAACCCCTGCCTTTGTGAAACAAAATTTAGATGTGTTATTTTTGCTTTAATTATTCTAACTAAATTAATTTTTTTTGTTCAGTTTATCTACTAAGGAAAATTATTTGGAAACTTAAATTTTAGTATATGTGGCATATTTATGAATAAAGTAATCTGAGTGATTTTTTGATTTCCATGCACTGTGAAGCTTTTCAGTCATGCAGGCTTCTCAGGCAATTCAGGTT
>WEKX01028773.1:0-27500 GCA_013390025.1 Pitta sordida | reverse complement strand
GTAGACAGTGACCCAACTGACCTCTGGAGTCGTCCTCTGCAGTAATTTTATTGAAAATATAATTATATGGTGATCAAGCATATAGTATTTAAATGGATTTAAATATGGTATGTTTGATTTGATCCACTGTATTGTTCATTTACAGTTATTTTTACTTTATTGCACCCGCATGTTTTCTTGGTAGGGAGAAGTAAGATCTTTTTTATTTGATACCTTTGTTTAGTTGTATGTAATGTATTCAACTGTGTGTAACCGTGTTAGTTCAGAAAACCAAAAACAAATGGTAGCAGAGGCAGGTGTTGTACAAAGTTTAAAGCTGTTTCTGTTAAATTCTTTCTGTGAGATCAGAACCTTTAGGAGTCACTGTGGCCCTGCTATCAGAGCAGATTTCCATGTGGGCCTAACAAGACTTTTGCTTTTCCAATGCAAGTAAATCAATGTGTTCTAATGTGTTGAGCCCCTTCACCTCCAGCTTAATTTCATTTTTGTTTTCTGGTCTTCTGAGTTGACAAACAAATCCATTAACCCAATGAGCCTGCCAGGATGTCTGCCTGTTTTTTAAACTTTGAAAAATCATTTATTTTCAGAAGCCCAACGTTAGTGAAAAACATACCCACAAGCTTAGGCTACGGAGCAGCTCTTAATGCAAGCTTGCAGGTAAAAAAATACTAAGTTATTCTCTCTTTGTACACACTAATTATGTTCTTATGTGGGGTATGCTTAATTTCTGCATATAATTTGGTGTAGAGTTACCTGTCTATATGGACCTGATGGTCATTCTGAATAGTTGGGTTTATCATCAAGTAAGTTGTATTACCTAGCACTGCAAGTACTAGTGATTCATGCTACTTTTGATGTGAAGAAGCGAGAAGGACACCCTGTGGCAAAATCTGGAACACTCAGCTTTGCTGTAAATGTTAGATTGATAGAAGCTTTTGCAAATGCATGTGGATATGCATTAATATTTATCCAAGCTGTCATAAATGATTTCACATCATAGTGTTGGGGAACATGATGCTCATGGCAAAAACTTTAAAGTTTAATTATAATATATAATTTTTATGCAGAAGAGGCAAATGTCAGGACTTTTTTATTTTGAGGTAAGTTCTGGTCATTTTTTAAAGTATAGCAGCTGCCTGCATTATAAAGAAGCCATACGTTGTGTGGAAGGGCAAAGGGGTTAAGTGTAATTCAAGTCAAAAAATGATGTAAAACTAGTGAATGCCATGAATATCAGAACATAGTTAATAACGAAAAATAATGAAACCTAAGTAAGGGAAATAGCAAACCAGCAGTAAATATGCTGTTACATTCAGAATTTGAAAATAATGGGAAATGCACAAAATCCTTCTGACCATCTCTACAACTACTCAAAATGAGCTGCTCTGTGTGTATATACATATATCTAAATGTTCATACATGTATGAGTGTTTGTTTATGTGTGGAGAAATAATTTTGGTTTTGCTCTACGTTTTGGTAGGCTGCGCTGGCAGAGAGCAGTTTACCATTGCTTAGTAACCCAGGACTGATAAATAACGCATCCAGTGGCTTACTGCAGGCAGTCCATGAAGATCTCAATGGTTCGCTGGAACACGTTGACAGTAATGGAAATAGCAGTCCAGGCTGCTCTCCTCAGCCTCACATGTAAGTCCAGCTAACTTCTTTTCAAGAAAAAAGTGCTGTAATCTAACACACAGTATTACTCAAAAATGCTGTGAAAGATGGTAAGTGAAACATCTGAAGCTATATATTTGAAACTAAACATTTATATTAAAACATTTAAATAGATGTGTCTTCATTTACTTTGTAGTAAGGATTGGTGTAAGCTATTTTTTTACTTTCTTTTTAAAACCACATCAGCTTGCTTGCAAGCATTGAGCGTAATGATCTCTGGGGTCATTTTCACAGCCTGGCTTGTAAGGTGAAGTCAGAATGTTCACACTGGAATTAGGTACAATTTTAACTGCGAGTCTCTAAGCCATTTATGAACTGTAGTAGAGATATTGCCCATTTATGTAAACCATAAAATGCAAACTTTAACTGTTGCCCACAGTTTACATAGAAGCCAGTAAAGTGCAACTTTTTGTCTGTCATATAAATCAGTGTAATTACATATTCAAGTTTAATTACTGGTGCGTCTGTATTGGCAAGGTTTATATGTTATATTTTATGCAAGACTACGATTCCTATTAATATTTAGCAGCTAACTATATCATTAATTACTCTAAAATCTTTCCCCTACCATCTTTTTAATGGAGCTGAGAGAGTGGAAGTATTAAAAATTGATGTATTGTGGATTTCAGAAATGTGTCTGAAGCTTTAGAAATGCCTGGCCTTAATCAGTGGTGTCAAACATGGCAGTTTCTTGTTTACTAAATAGTAAAACATGTATCTTGGAGGTATTGTTTCCCAGGTTATTTATATAATAATTAGCAATGTGATATCTAAGTAGACTCAGTTTTAAGTTTACTGTAAGATGATTTCTAACGTGTATCTACACTTACGGTATTTATTTTTTTTAAATGTTTAAAAAAGCTGATCTCCTATTTCCTTTTTCATTCCATTTTCTCTTTCACATTTTAAATGTTCATTTTAATTTCCAAAGTGGGATATTTAGCATTAACAGTAATTTAGACCAGACTCCCTTTTTACTTATGCCCTGGTGTGTGAAGAATCCATTTTGATTTGACCTTTTTTAGAGTAAATATTTTAGCAACATTTTCTTTTGTTTGGCATGTTAATACATAATCTAGGATCACATAAAAATGTTTGTCATGCATTTAATTGTTTTATTGCACATTTATTATACTTGCCTTTGAAAATAATACACTGTGAACATTTATGTATTTTATCAGGTTCCAAACCATTACTTTTTCAAAATGGAAAAATTTGTCTTTTGGAAGAGTCTTTAGATCTATTAAATAATACAAAAGAAGTAATAAAACTTGAAGTAGAAAGAACATGAATATATGCTCCTGAGAGTAACACTACTCTAAAACAAGTAAAGTGAGCAATCAGACAAAAGTTTTTATATCCCATGCTTTATGCTATCAACCATGCAGTGGGTAGCTTGAGGCCTTTTACTTTTAGCAGTTCTCCTGAGTATGCTAATGCTCTCTTCCTGTATAAAATGCCAAGACAATAAAACTTTAAAGAGCAAACAAGAGTTAGATCATGTGTGTTAAAAACAGCTACTTTACAGAAAAGAATGACACTTGCTATTAAAGTTGTTTTGTAAGCGTTTGGCAGATCTGTTTACATATCCTATGTACTGTCTGCCATTCTCCTGGATAAACTGAGATATCTGTGCATATGATTATGTAGATATGGCCACATTTCTAGCTAACGTATTCGCGGATTACGGGTCTCCCATGGGTCCCATGGAACCTTTCATCCACAAATACGGGTCTGACATTAGTATATCAAATTATTGCCGGAAATACGGCAACTTTGGAACACTGCAACTTCCGGCAGCGAGAAGCGTGGGATTTGGGTTTTTTCCCCTTTAACTGCAGCAGCTAGCACTGGCAGGAGTGCTTTGTCTGAGGCTATGTGTATCTGCATATACGCATATGCACTGGCAAGTCCAGGCTGGCTGCCAGGGTCAGAACACCCAGCAAAGAGCCTCAAGTGGATCCCTGTGTTAGTTAAAGACTTCCTGACTCCTGACAGGGCCGGCCAGAGCCAGGGCCGCTCGCCACGGCAGTGTGGGACTGCACTGTTCTGTNACGGGTCTCCCATGGGTCCCATGGAACCTTTCATCCACAAATACGGGTCTGACATTAGTATATCAAATTATTGCCGGAAATACGGCAACTTTGGAACACTGCAACTTCCGGCAGCGAGAAGCGTGGGATTTGGTTTTTTTCCCCTTTAACTGCAGCAGCTAGCACTGGCAGGAGTGCTTTGTCTGAGGCTATGTGTATCTGCATATACGCATATGCACTGGCAAGTCCAGGCTGGCTGCCAGGGTCAGAACACCCAGCAAAGAGCCTCAAGTGGATCCCTGTGTTAGTTAAAGACTTCCTGACTCCTGACAGGGCCGGCCAGAGCCAGGGCCGCTCGCCACGGCAGTGTGGGACTGCACTGTTCTGTGAATAACTGAGTAAAGACTGTTGGAAAAATTTCCGCAAATATGAGAAGATGCGAATATGACAGCATGAATAACTGAGGTATGACTGTAATGCATATTGTAGCAGTTCTTGCCTATAAAAAAGGAAAATATCTTGAGTTACACCCTAACTGAAGATTCAGCCTTCCTTTTTCATTCTTGTGATATGCCGTTTGTCAAAATAGTCAGTTTTGGGACTTGCTGAGGTGACTCTTTTGAAACTTGTGAGGATGTGTTGTTCAGTTCTTGATAGACTGAAGCAACAGAACATAGATACCTTGACATACCATTGGAGAAAGAGCCTATGCTCATTCATTCCTGAACCAAACAGTGCGAGATCACTGAACTTCTGTTAGACTATGAGTTGATGGGCAAAAGATACAGGCTATGACTAGATACCTGCTCACTTACAATGTTTTTTCCTTTTCTTTGCTAAGGGAAAAAGGGAATGAATGCAGTTTGCTATGAAAAGTCAAGGAAGGGTGAGGTAGTGGACCGAGGCAGTAAAGAGGCCTCTTCCTTGCCTCCATGACCACCCTGGTCAGGGTTCCTCATTTTTGTTGAAGAGCATTTCTTAAGAAAATGAGAAAATAATACAGGGAAAGCAAGATGAAGGTAAAATAAGTGAGGAATATGACAGTGAAGATGCAAATTTTGCCTTACCCATGCAGGTTACATAACCCTATTTTTTTAAAAAAGGAAAATAGTTGATAAACTAGTAAAAAAACCTGGTATTTTACTGACACAAGCATCAACTTAGTCTCTTGAGAAGGTTCACCCAGGAAGCCTGGGTGTTTCATCCCTAGAGAAGTATTCTTGGGGCTTGATAATTACTGCACTCACATACGAAACTGGGGACTCTATTAATCTCTAAGTAGATTAAACTTCTGTCTCCTGATACCCAGGAAAATGTACTAGCCATAACCTGAGGTATATGCTGAGCAATTACATTGCCTGCCATTTTGTAGCTGGCACACAGCCAGGAACAATGGAGCATATTATTAGGGAAAGAGGCAAGAGTTTGTGCACACTTTGAAATCAGTGGATTCATCTGGGAAGATGCAAAGTTTGAATTCTAGACAAATCTTCACGTGGAGATGTTTGTTTAATATTAGAGCATCAACAGGAAATGTGAAGAGTCACAGTGAGTGTTAAAGCTAAGCATGTGGTTGTTAAAATCGTACTGAATATCATTTTATTAGATAATATATGCTAGCAAAACTTTCTCTTTTTGTCATGTTCATGCTAATGTTTTTAGCATAAATGCATCTTTTTGTAAACGTAATGAATATTGTGTGTGCATGTGCTTGAGCATGGGAGCAATATTGGACACATTGGTTTCTGCTGTTGTGGTACCTTACCTACTGATGGTCAGAAAGTGGGGAAATTATTCCTGTCTTTGGATATGAACCTAGTACTTCACATCTGGTTTTTGAAACAGGGTAGGAAGAGCAGTTAGAGTCATCAACTTACCCATCTGTGACCAGGTATCTTAACATAGGTGGGCAAATCAACTTAGACAATAGTCTCTGTTCACTGACTAGAGAAAGACAGTAGGTCTATAACTTCAAGTAACTGTATCACATTTAAGTGCTTGTTAAGTGCAGTGAGTCCCAGCCAGAGTGCTTAGGGCACTTTAAAAGCTTTAAAATGTTGGCCTCGGGTAATGAAATATAATCTGCTCCATTTCTTATGCTTTAAATGACTTCAAAATACTGCAGTAAGTTGTAGGTGATCAGTAAAACTATGGCCTGGTAGTTGGGGTAACTCTTGTATTAATAATTACATAAAGCATCTGAAATCTTATGCTGTGTGCCTTCTCTCTGATAAAAGAGCATGCATTTGATCCAGCATACAGTGGGATCTTAAATCCTAGGTTTACTTTCTATGTTTCAGTAGTATTAAATCCAAGTTCTGTCTTTGACTGGTCCTCAAATCTAACTCCTGTTATGTAGGCATTGTGTGAATCCTTGACATAAATATTCACGGAGAAAATATGTTGCTTATTGTGGGCATATATGTTCTGCTCAAAATTCCAATTTCTCCTAAGATCGATTGTCAACAATCAGTGTCAGATAGTTGTATTTTAATTTAAGTCAATGCTTAATAATGTGTCTTCCTTCATTTTTTCAGCATGGATTACTTCTCCAAAATTATTGTGAGTTATAGCTGATAAGCAACAGGTCTCAAAGTGATAAACACAACTGAAGTAATTTTATACGTTAAAAAATCATTACTGCTGTGGAATGAGCTTCTGCTAATCTTGCAACTATGTATAAGTGGATGTGACTGGAAGTTCCACAGTGCACAACTTTGGAGTATAAATGCAGACTTCTGAAGTAAAAAAAAGAAACCACAAGCATCCAAACAAAGCAATTGCAGCTGCATGGTTGTGAGAAAGTTTGGAAAAAATGTTATTGTTCCTAAGGAAACAGCAGCATTGGATAAGACATGAAGTGATGTTCAGGAACAATAACAACAGTTCATGAATTAGTGATAGTGCAACTTCTTTTTAACCTGTATGTCATAGACAGCACACTGCTGAAGGGTTTGGGAGGGATTTGAAAGTTAGTTCTTTCAGAACTAATAAATTTAGATTCTTAATTAACATCAGGATCATAATGAAAGCAACCTCGTGGTAGTACTTTTCCCGTCTCTATTATATGTTTAAGAATTCTCACTCTTGGGGATGGCATATAAGAATGGGAATCAAGTTTAACTGTTTTCCTAGTGTTTATATCTGCATTTGTACTAGACTGATCACACTTAAGTGATTATTGCAACTAGCACAGAATAGGGTATTTCATCACCAGAAATCAATGCATTGCTTATCCATGTGGCCATGGCACATGCATCATGCAAAGTGCCATTTTACTCCATTGTATAAACTTGGGGGGAAAAGATATCATTTTAGTCTGCAAAGATCTTCATAGCAGTTGAGGAAACATAAAAAATTTGATTGTAAGAAAACAAGGAAAATTTTAGACTGAGTAAATATAGTCTTGCTATGGGAAACAGTGGGATGATTACGCCATTCTGTTAAAACTCACTGCAGCTCATTAAATAAAGAGTGGGAGGAGTCATCAAAAGATAAGTAAAGCAGATATCCCTCTCCTGAGGTTTTCTGGAAGGATGTTGTCATCATGGTTTTCTCCTTGCTCACTCTTTGAGAATATGGACTGAGGACAATGCAACGAATCTCATATTCTCAATAATGTGGTTCCTAACAGCAAGTCTAGAATCCTGTAGTTAATAAGTGTCATTCTTATTTATAGCATTTTAATTGTTCATAGCTTTTTTAAAAAAGTGAAGTGAAAACAAGAAGTAATTTTTTAGAGCCGCTTCTTAAAAAGTGAATTTATATATCCTCATCTCCTGTATGACTCTTTGTGTTCAGGTATTGTAGTGCTGTACACTAAGACAGGAATTGTTTGAAGCCACATGTCAAGATGCATACATATACCCCATGATCTTTAAAGCTGTTTCTAGAAAGTGTTAGGTTGTTATGATAGAGGATAACTTTTGCCCAAATGAACAAGGGTAAGTCAATCTGATTTAAAAAAAAAATTATATATCTATATCTATATATCTCCAGCGTAGTTCTTCATCTTCAATTTTGTGTGGAAAAAGTGAGTTCCAGCCATCTGTGGTTTCAGTCACCTTTTCTTTTGTATTCTGCTGTCCTTCCCAACCCTACTCCTTTACCTTTTCTCACTTTTGCCCTGACCAGACATTTCTCTCTGCAGTTCTATCTGCATAATCATCAAACTTGTTATTTTCTCAAACTTTTTTATCTTTAAATGTTATTCCCAGAGGCAAATATGATTATTCTGCTCTAAGATCATTTACTTTTGAGGTGCTTCAGTTTGAAAGCATTCCATTGTCAAGTTGTTCCCATATCTGATTATTCCAGTCCCCCACTGTTAAGCTTTCACACTACTTACAGTAGGTTACCTATCATTCTGGTTTTAATCCCTTTCATTCCCTTGTTTCTTTAACTTCATAATGTTCCAATCCCCTGTCTTTCCTTCTTTCCTTTTTTTTTTTTTTTTTGGTTATCATTTCATTGTCCTGTTTCATGGTCTCTTTGCATTTACCTTGGAAGCTTACTCTGTTCTAGGGGACTGCTATGATCCAAGTCTCTTGTTCATTGTATAAGATGACATAGTGCATAAGAAAATAAACTTGCAAAACACATCAATTAACTAGGATGTAACAAGAATTATTAAATAGGTGAGAAGCATGTAATTGAGTAGATTAATGTCATAGCAATTGTAGTGTTTCTGGGTATCTTTGTTCATCAAAACTGTTTCGCCTAATCACATGATATTTTAATGCCTGTATAATTTAATTTCACACATTTTATTCATAAATCTAGCATAAGGAATATAATGGGTAAAGGGACTATGTGACAACAATTGACTTTTATTTTTATATAGAAAGAGGAACAGCTCGGAAATGAGATCTTAAAGGTTATAGCTTTTGGCTGGACATATTCCAATTGAAAGTCGCTCATTGGAATGGACTGCCCAGGGAGGTGGTGGAGTTACCATCCCTGGAGGTGTTTAAGAGAAGACTTGATGAGGAGCTTAGTGACATGGTCTAGCTGGATGGTCCTGCGGGTCCGTTCTGGCTTGGAGTGACCTGTGAGCCTGTGAGGGAACTAGGTTTATGTTCACCACTCTGGGGTGTGCGTTCGGTCTCTGTACGGGCGTTAGATGGTGAGTAGGACTAGATGATCCTTGTGGGTCCCTTCCAGTTCATAGTATTCTGTGATTCTGTGAAAGAAGTTCTATTGTGATACTACACAGTGAAAAAAATTTGGCATCTGTACATAGCCATTCACGTGTGGGCACTAATGGAAAAATAAACAGTGATGTTTTGATTAAAAATACTTTTCACCATTCCCATTGGCACAACTTTTCACTTGAATGCTTTCTTAAAAATTTTTATTTTCTTTTTTAAAAAATATTATTTTACATTAGTTTACTTTTCAGTCCATTTGTCCTCTACATTTTGCTTCAGTTCATCAGTTTTCTTCCAACACTGATGGTCCAGTCCTTTATAATTTCCTCTTTAGCTTCTTAAATGTTACATGTCTTACTTTTGATCAGAAGTTGCCATTTCTTTTTTATATTATTGCAGCCCCAATTGTTGTACTTCTAGAGTATATTCCCAATGCTCTTAACAAAATGATCACTCCAGAGATACAGTGCCTTCAGCTGAAAAGAGTCAGATCCTGATAGCAAGGTGTGTATAAGATGGTAGGCTCCCGTGGGGTTTCACAAAATCTTTTTGGAAGCTGTCTTGCTGAAAACTTTGTGGTAGTTCTGTTCTGAATTCTCAGTGTATGGACAAAATACTTATGCTTTTCACATAAAAGATCTGTATTAGAAAAGGCAGCATCTTAAATATTGTTGCAGATGTTAAAAAATGTTTTTGAAATTTTACAACACAATCTCTCTGCAATGTGATTATAGTACTCTTAAAATTAGTTCATAAGAGATTCCTGTGTTTGTACAATGCAAAACTGAAATGATAGTGCCATTAACAGTGCATTTCTAAAACTTCACAGACAATGGCAAATTTTATCCACTTTTGATGATAGATTTTTTTTTAGTAACTGTAATAATATAAACCAAAATTTATGAAAGGAATTTCTAGATAACTTTCTGTAAATGCACATGTCCAGAATGTGTCTTCACATTTATTTATAATGTAAAACATCAAATAAAAACATATGATGATATCCAATTGGTAATGCTTATACCTGTAGTTTAAATTACGATCCATAAATCAAAGCAAAAATTTACTGAAAAAATGTAGAACATTATACTGAGAAACTAGCTGGGGGCTGTTGGGCTGGATGGTCCTGTGGGTTCCTCCTGGCTCAGAGTGGCCTGTGTGCCTGTGAGGGAACTAGGTTTATGTTCACCACTCTGTGGGTCCCTTCCAACTCATAGTATTCTGTGATTCTGTGTGATTCTGTGACTATTGCTTAGTCTTTAGAATTCCTAGACAGCTAGGTACTTTGCAGATTTTAAAAGACTACAAATTCCAGTGCTTTCCATTTCTTCATTTTTTTAAGGGCTTTATTATATAAAGACTTAATCTCAGTGTGAAACCCCATGTATAGGTCACTTTAAAGTTACCAAATCTCAAGATGACTAAAGATGTGATGATACTTGGTAAAGTCCATGTACAAAAACGGCATTCCCAAACTTCTGGCTAAGTGCAGTTGCATCTAACAGCAACCTCTGATTTAGAACAGTGCAGGACATAGCCTCAAACTACGCCAGGGGAGGTTTAGACTGAATGTTAGGAAGAGGTTTTTCACAGAGAGAGTGATCTGCCCAGGGAGGTGGTGGAGTTGCCATCCCTGGAGGTGTTTAAGAGAAGACTCAATGAGGTTCTCAGTGACATGGTCTAGATGGTGGGAGGCTTGGATGGATGACGCATGGTGCCCGTGGTTCCATGCTTGTGGGTCTGATCCCTGGATGGGTGTTTGCTTGGGAGTTGGACTAGATGATCCTGTGGGTCCCTTCCAACTCAGCATAACCTGTGAACCTGTGAAATGTTCTGAGCTTTTATCTCCTCTTCTTCTAAGAACATAGGAAGTAAGAGTCATGTTGTGGGCAACCATGTATTACAATTCTTTTCCTAAAATTATGATAGTCCATCTCAAATTTGAAAGCTTGAAGTTCCTTGGAGAAAATTTGAAATTCCTTGTGGAACTTATTTCCTCTGATAATTATAAGCCAATTTCCAGACTGAATATATTCCAATTTAGTTTCCCTGATACATGTTTTAGTTTATGGAGTCTTTTTTCACTCTTCCTCATTGTTTCTCAAATGTATTCTAGAGGCCACACTGTGAACTGTTCCTAATACAGCAACTTGTCAATTTTCCTCATCTCTCATGTAGCCATTCCATAAAACTATTCAGTTTGTATATAGTTTCATGGATAAATGTTAACAGGTTTTTGAAGAATTCCATAGGTACTCATTTTTAACGTTTTTCTTTGTCTCTGTTCTTGTGGGGAGTAAACATATTCCAGATAAATTCGGCTAAACTGTTGTCGTTTTTTTTAATACTATGCTCTTGTGGATGGACTGGCAGCCCTTTGTGATAAGTACTGTACAAAGGCAAAACAAGAAAGACTTTCAAATCCCTGTCCGAAGCTCTTGCAGTCTTAAGGTAGTAATTTATTTAGGTTTTGTAGAGCATCTTCATATGTAGTTTGAATAGAAGCTGTATGTTACTTACACTACTGCCCTATGTAGAATAACGTTACTTTGTTTAGAGAAGTGTTTGACACAAAGCCAGTTGTCATTGACTGATGTATAGGTACATGAAACCAAAAGGTAAACCTGGTAGCAGTGACATAACATGAGATGAGCACCCATCAAGTAATATTCTGTTACTACACATGCCTGTTGATTCACAGCTTCATCAGAGAAATAATTTTGCTTTTGTGTCTGGAGCTACTGGAATTACAATTTAAAGCATATATATTTTTATCTTGTCACTAGATATTTACAGATGTACTAGCAAGCAGTGTTTTGCACTGTATAGACCTCATTCAGTAGGAATATACTGCCCTGTGAAACAGAAATCTGTGTCAAGCACAGGCCAAAGTATATGGTCAAGAAGCAGGGTATGTTAACCTAGGGTGTGTGATATCTCAGATATCTCCTAATCATCTCCCTTGGCAGCCAGACTATATTTGTGTTTTATTGCAGAAATGATACAAATATAACATATTCATCAGACATTGTTCTTCACATCTAAATCTTAAATCTGTAATACTATAAAAATGGGAGGCATGATTAATATTCTTATATTAACAGTTTTTTTAAATATTCTGAGAAAAGTTACAATTTTTAGGTGTTACTTTTTTGAACAATCATTGTTTTAAGTATAAGGTGACTGGTGACAAATGTGCACTGACAAAGGTTTGTGGTTGTGAAAGCATACTTAACAGGAATGTTGTATATAAAAGTAAGCTCAGTCTTCCTCCCAGTTCTTCTAATTGGTCTTTTCTGAAGACCGAGGAAGGACTAAAAATACTAGGTTTGTTGAGAAGAGAGGAACTGGGTAAGAAATTATGACAGCCTTCAGAAAAGTGCAGTGTGGTTCTACTTGTTAAATCAGTTGCAGACTTACTGATAAGCTGGCCTTTCCACAGGCTTGTTCTAGCAAGCCAAGGCAGTCCAGCTAGGCCAGCAGTCTTGGTAATCTCGGAGAGGTCTCAGCTGACTGGAAGCTGGAGAATGTTGTCCCTATTTTTAAGAAGGGCAAGAGGGAGGATCTCAGAAACTACAGACCTGTCACTCTCAATTCAGTTCCTGGTAAAATGATGGAAAAATTATTCTGTGAAATATTGAAAAACACCTGGAGGATGATGCAGTCATTGGTCACAACCAGCATGGCTTCATGAGTGGGAAGTCCTGCTTATCAAACCTGATTTTCTTCTATGACATCGTACTCCAACTAGTTGACCTAAAAAAGCTAGTAGATGTAATATTTTTGGACTTCAGTAAACTTTTTGATACTGTCTCTCAAAGTATCCCTCTGGACAAACTATCCAGCACACAGCGAGATTACAGTGTTATGCAATGGATGAGCTACTGGCTCAGAGGTCAGGCACAAAGGGTAATAGCGAATGCGGTAATATCAGACTGTTACTTCTCACTAGTGGAGTTCCACAGGACTCCCTCCTTAGCCCAGTTCTCTTTAACATCTTCATTAACAACTTGGATGCAGGACTAGAAGGAATGCTAGGTAAGTTTGCTGACAACACAAAACTGAGAGGACCTGCCAACTCCCTCCATGTCAGGGAGGCCCTGCAGATAAACCTTGACAAATAAGAGGACTGGGCAATCACCATATGAAGTTCAAAAAGGGCAAATGGTGGATTCTGCGTTTGCGGCAGGGCAACCCTAATTGTGTGTATAGGCTGGAAAGCAGTGCTGTGAAAATTTACCTGGTGGCCCTGGTCAATAGTAGGCAGAATATGAGTCAGCAGTGCCCTGGCAGCTGACAGGGCCAACCATGTCCTTGGGGGGCATCAGGAAAAGCATTGCCAGCCAGTTGAGGGAGGTCATTGTCCCACTCTGGTCTTCTGTGGTGTAGCCTCATCTTGAATATTGTGGCAGTTTTGGATGCCACGATATAAAAAAGATACTAAGCTATTAGATAACATTTGAAGGAGGGCCATGAAGATCATAAAAGAATCTGGAGGAGAAGACTTAAGAGGAGTGGCTGAGGTCACTTGGTCTGTTCCGCCTGGAGAAGAGGAGACTGAGGAGAGACCTCTCATAGTGGTGGTCAACATCCTCATGAGGGGAAGCAGAGGGACATGTGCTGGTCTCTTCACTCTCGTGACTAGTAATGGAACTCAAGGAAACAGCATAAAGCTGAGTTGGGGAAGGTTTAGGTTGGGTATTAGGAAAAGATTTTTCACCCAGAGTGTGGTTGAGCACTTGAGCAGGCTCTCCAGGGAAGTGATAACAGCACTAAGCCTGACAGAGTTTGAGAAGCATTTGAAAAATACTCTTGTGCACCTGGTGTGGTTCTTGAGGTGTCCTGTGCAGGGCCAGAAATTGTACTTGATGAACCTGATGAAACCCTTCCAACTTGGCATATTTTATGATTCTATGATCACTTCAAGTCCTAGCTTTTAAACATTTAAACAACAAAATTAAAGATTAATCCTCCAAGAAACTTAGCATATGACAAGGAAATATTTTGTTAGCATCCTGCTGAAAAGTTTGAAATCTACTTGTCAAGCACACCTCTCAGTCAACATTGTCAGTGAACTGTTCCAGATCAAAAGATAGTCAAAAGATGGGGTGTTGAGCCTTTTGTCCTATACTATCTTAAAACTTCCCAACCATTAGAAATTACGGAACATGCCAGATCCACAGCCTTGTGTCTTGAACTTTGTTGGTTTTGGGCTTGCTCTTTTTCTGTGGTTCTTCAACAACCTCAAAAATATTCATACTCAAATCTCAAGTACTTTGTCATTTTCCTTTCAATTTCTGCCTTAAAAACTTCTGTGGTCTTTCTTCCTAATCTTTTTCTTTGTTTAGCATGTTAACTTTTGACGTTTGAACTGGATGCAGTTGACAGTTTGAAAGACTTTAGAGGCCTGTGCCCTAAGCTAATTTCTAGTCAAGTTTCTATTTTTTTGTGGTTCTATCACAGAGAAAATACATTTATTTAAAGAACAAAAGGAGCAAACCAATGTCAAGGATGGGAGTTTTCCTGAGAGTTGCTAGAATCAGGAGATCTGTGTTAATGTCATCTTCTTAATCAGGACTGGATGCTTAAAAATTTTGATCCTCTAAGAAAGGCTAATTGTAAGTGAGTCTTAAGCCTCATTTGGTATTTAAAGAAATTGTGTTGTTAATATGCCAGTTTTTCAGAAAGGTAATTTATTATGTATGTTCAAAATTTCATCTCTTTATTCAGTATTATTAACATTTGTAGCTGATAATATATCAAAACAAATAGGATATCCCTATTTATAGGATTGACTTTTTCTTGCCAAGTTTAAAAAAGCAATAATCTCTTGAAGACAATGGGAGGGCCCATGGCTCCAGGGTTGTGGGTTCAATCCCTGGGTGGGCATTCGCTTGGGAGTTGGACTAGATGGTCCTCGTGGGTCCCTTCCAACTCGGAATATGCTGTGAACCTGTGAATATTGCAGGGGTCAGTTCCAGAAAGATGCCAGGATAAGTGAAATCTATGAAGTAGCGGTAAATACAGTAAAGCCAGTAATGGGGGGGAACCCACGATGCATTGAAGCCATGAATGGTGAACCACTAAGTAGTGAGGGATTACTGCAGTAACAAAAAGGAACCCAAAGCAATAGACAAAACACCAAGACCTGGTCAATTTAGTTATCGGAGTCCTAATATAAAGAAAACCCCTGTATGTTTTAACTGCCCATTTTTAATCAATGTTTTTGAGGGTTTTTTTCCCAAAGAAATGAAATTGTTATATTACAAATTAAATCCGTCAATTTATACTGCAGAAATTTTTCTGTACAATGCTCAATTCATTGTACTCCTGTGGAGCAATAGTACATGGCATCATGGAATTATGAATTATTCACTATTTTTAATAGGATCTTACATATTATATTTTTTTAAAACCTAGCTTAAAAACTGTGTAACTTACAGAGGATTTTAAAAGCTTCTCTTTTTCAGTAGCACTATGGTTCTTTATATTTACAATAAATTAATAGTGTGGTCACTGTAATGATGAAATGGTCATAAATATGCAAAATTAAATTGGGTGTCACTTAAGTATGGGTGAAGGTGAACATTTGCTTTTTTTCTTACACATATTTTCCTTGTTTTCATATTTCGAATGCATATATCACTTTTACTCATATCTCCGAGCCTCTATTCCTCTTGTGTTGACTTCAGAGGGAAGTAAATTAAATCCATTCAAAGTGCTCCAACCATTTTTCATGTTTCTTCCTACAGGTACGTTTACCATGCCATAGGTCACTATTGTTGTTCTTTCCTGGATTCTCCTGTATTGTTTTTGAGATGAGCAAATAAGAGCAAAAAGATAGCCAAGTACATTGAGTATACAAGTCAAAGTGAGGGCCTACTTATAAATACATCAACATGTTTTGTGTTATTGCCACTGTCATTATTCTCTCTTTCTAGTTTAACATACTGGATTTTGACTGCTTAAGCAGAGGCACCTTGTAAGATTCATAATAATATATTTCCCAAGTGATTACAGTAGATGGATGAATATGGGTAGTTTATTTTCTTTCTTTTATTTGTCAACAGTACACTGATTTGCGATGGATTGTCAGCTTTGGGGTTTTTTCACAGTTAACTTTACTTATAACTAATCTAAATATATTGTGTTATTATCTCTGTTTATATCTTGAGGGGTATTCATTATTATATTCAAAATAGAAATCAAATGTACAATCTTAGGCAATTCTTGCTGTCAGCCTACCTCTATGTTGTGAAATAATCTTTTGTTCTTCCTTCATTTAACTGTTTTTATTACTGGCAAATCTTTTATGTCTGCTCTTAGTAGGAGTTAGATTTCTTGAAGTTCCTCACAGAAATCTACAGATTAAAATCTGTCCATTGGTTCTCCTTATTTACTGTAGTACTACTCTTAGAAGCAGCATGAAGCAAGTAAAATTACTGGTCTTATATATACTTGTTATTCCACCTCATTCATATAGCAGAAAAATATATGATTCACTCTGTGTTTCACCTGTGGCTGTTCCCCCTTCTCTTCAAGCTTTCTGTCAGATGCCTTACATATTTTACTTACATCTTCTGCTATGAATAAACTTCACAAGTGAAATCATGGCCTTAATGAAGTCAAGGGGAATTTTACCATTGAACTAAATTAAATCTGGAGTTCGTCCCAGGAAACTATTTGTCTTTACGTCTTTGGCTTTCCCTCATTTCTTATTCTGCCTTCAGTCACTTCTAATCACTGCTAATCTCCATCTGATATTTCTTGTGACTGCTTACAGCCCCATTTCTCAATTTTAATTCATTAAAATATTTTCTTTTCTCTTTAAATAAGACATGGAGTTCTCCTAGATCTGGAATCTTTTTATTAGGTCTTTGAAAATTTACACAGTCTTAGTAGTCTACTACTTTAGCAAAATTGATTGAAATCCAGAACAGTTTTATCCATGCAAATACAAGCAGGAAATATTTTCTCAGTTGTCTCATGACTAATTGCTTATGCCCTGTTAACCAATAAGTTTGTAAGGTTTTTTTAAAAAAGATTTTTCTTTTTTCTGTTAATACAAGTGTAAAGTCTTAATACAGTCAGCCCTCTTGCACTTCGCGCCCCCCATATTGTGGCTTCAGATCTTAGTGGCATGATTTTTTAGCGATGTAGGAGACTTGTTTCGCAACTGCGCATGCGCGACTTATGGCAGCAGCTGCGGCCCAGGCAGTGGAACAGGCGGCAGTGGGGGGCATGGGCAGCAGTGGGGGCAGTAAGGGTGGCGGCTGCGACGCGGGTGACGGTGGCAGGGGCGGCGGCAGCGTTGGCAGCAGTGGCGCGGCCGCCACTCAACGTGGAAGTCAGGCTGTGCGGGTCCAAAGTAAGACCACGGGTGCACGATGTAGGAGACCCGACTGTATTTTCTACTATCTATATTCCCCTAAAACACAAAATACAGAGATAAAATTGACCCTTTATCTTTTTTTTTCTTCTTGCATTTTACTGCCTTCTTACTACTTTGTGGCTCCTTTCCTTATACCATGTATAGCTTGTGACTGTACTTCTCTTTAAAACAGCACCATGTATTCACTTTGTCATTGTTACCTGAAAATCTGAACTATCTTCTTTCTGTCCACCTACCCTCTGATATTAGACATACATGGGCACTCATACGCATATACAGAGTAGCCTTCCTGTGCCATGCTCCTTTTAGATCTTGACATCCAGTTGTTGATTGTTCTTGACTTTTATTCTGGTCTTCTATTTGCAACACCTGGGTATTCTCTGATTTCTCCTGCAATACAAGAATGTCCCATCCTGGTTAACATCTTTATTTGTGTTCTGCAGGATGGTATTTTTTCTCACTAGGTTTGCGGATGATACCAAATTAGGGGGGAACAGTCCATTTGCATAAGTGTGAGATAGCCATTCAGAAGACCTCTATGGGCCGAAGGACTGGGCCAAGAGGAGCTTTATGAAATGCCATGCTGTGCATGGCAGAACAAGAGGACACAGTCTCAAGCTGCACCAGGGCAAGTTTAGGCTGGATGTTAGGAAGAAATTCTTCACAGAAAGAGTGATTGTCCATTGGAACGGGCTGCCCAGGGAGGTGCTAGGGTCATCATCCCTGGAAGTGTTTTGGAAGAGACTGGATATGATCCTTGTGGGTCCCTTCCAACTCACAATAATCTGTGAATCTGGATGTGGCACTTAGTGCCATAGTTTAGTTGATGAGAAGGTTGTTAGGTAGTAGTTTGAACTTGATCTCAAAGGTCTTTTCCAACCTAGTTAATTCTATGGTTCTGTGAAGAAGGAAAATCCCTTTCTGTTTCCAGTTTTGTCACCGCAAATTTAAAAATTGCAGCAGTAAACAGGAGTGAGTTCAGCAAAAGTGTACCCCAGATGATCAGAAGAAGTAATTGCCTTCTGAAGAGAGGCTGATCTCCTGAAGAAGAGTCAGCTATGAAGGGATCTGACCCTCAGCAGCTATAGGGAGGTTAGCAAGAAAACGGAATCAGGCTCTTCACTGTAGTCATAGAATGAGAGACAACGGGCATTAGTTAAAATAAGAGTTTTAGACTGGATATAAAGAGAACACTTTCTTTGTGAGAATAGTTAGGCAGTGAATGGAACTGTTGCCAATAAAGTTGCATAGTCTATGTTCTTGGAGGTTTTCCAAACCTGACTGGATAAAATCCTGAGCAACCTGGTATGACTCTCTAGCTGTGCCTTCTTTAGAAGCAGGTTCATCTAGAGGTTTTCTGAGACTCCTTTGACCTGAATTATCCTGTGATCCTAGAGTATATTTTCTTAAAAACAGAACCATGAGTGAGCAGAAGCAACCTAGCACTTTAGCAACCAAACTTTGTTTTTCAGATACCAATAAAGTTATATCAGGAGCTCACAGAAGGGACGTATCTTACAAAGAGCAATAACTGATTTTGCATAATGAAATTATCACAGAAGAAAAGTTGTGTTTGCAAGGCCAGTTTTGTCAAGTTGGTAATGATGGGCTTTGTAAATATAATTTCCCCACACACACACTCTGAGAGACTCACTTCCCTTTTATCCCAGAGCACAAGCTTCTTCTACACTGATTGATAAAATTTTATCAACAGGTATAAATGGGAAGGCAAGTCTAGTTTAGAGGTTGTAAAAGCAATAATAGACTTACACAAAACTCATTTGTATTTGCTCCTACACCTTACCTGATGTGCCAGAGGCAGGTTTTGACCATTGATCATTAATTCCATCTTATGCTATCTCCTCTAGCAAGGAACTAAAGAAGACAAAGTTTAGTAGCCTAATTAATTATTCCTGTGTACTTTTATCTCCTGTCAGCATCTTCAGTAGTGCCTGCCAGCTAGGGCTGTTACCTCTGCCTTCCATCATGAAGTCAGTTCAACTTCCAACTCCACGATGGTATACTTAAAATCCTTGGTGATAGATAAAATTATAGATCTGAAATTAAGTGTACAATCAGCCCTCGAATACCACAGTACCACAGATCTTGTTACCCCTCCGTGAAGCCCTCTGTCCGCATAGAATGGCAGATCATTAATATGCAAATTTGCCCCAGACCCTCACACCACCCCACCGTGATCCAGCACTATTTAGGCACTACCGTGCTGTGTATCAGTGTTTCTTTCGGCACTTTGTGGCGCCTGTGGCCACCACATACCGGGAAAAGCCCGTTCTCCGCTTAGCTGGGGACACTGGTGCAGGCAGCTGCCCGCGCCACTGTACTGTTGTCTCTCCAGGTGGGTAGACCTGGTCTCTCCATACTCAGGGTGGACGTCTACCCTGAGAAGGTCTTGGACACCATGTCTAACCTGAGAGTGTGTAAATATTTCATAACTGCACAAAGCCTCCTCGCTCGGAGCGGAGCGGGCACCGCAGTAGGGGAGCAGAGCCGGGGCAGGCACTGTGAGAGGAGAGTGGAGTGGAGCCAATGTGGACACCATGGGATGAGAGCAGAGCCGGAGCAGGTGACACAGGAGGAAAGCAGAGCCGGGGCAGGCGACGTGGGAGCAGAGCAGGGCCGGAGCAGGCAGCGTGGGAACTGAGCAGAGCTGGGGCGGGCACTGTGGGAGTGGAATAGAGCTGGGGAGGGCAACACAGGAGTGGAGTGGAGCCTGGGCAGGCACCGTGGCCACCTCGGGGCGGGCATGGCATGGGCAGAGCAGTGCACCCATGGTCCATGTGACACAGGGTTGAGTATTCATGACGGCCTAATTTGAATATTCTTGCGTGTCAGGCGCAGTCGTGAAACAGGCCTCCTTAATCGCTGAAAAATCACGCCACTAAGATGTGAAGCCCCTGTCTAGGAGACACAAAGTGGAAGAGGGCCGACTGTATTTCAAATATATATTTTGTGCTTCAGTGTTGGTTTGAGAAAAGAAAATGTTACTTCTATTTTTTTTTTCTCAAAATTGGCTCTTGAAGGGCCCAGAGTGGAAGGGTGTAATTTGAAAGTGGCGGATTGACTGCCTCCCACTGAGGAGCAGTGTTTTTATAGGAATTTTATTTTCAGTCTTTTTCTACTAGGATGTTGTAGCTTCACTCTGTCCTTAGTGAAATGAGGTAGCACAGCCTCAGCTGCCTGACAAGGATCTGTGACAACAGGACCTTGTTCCCTTTCTTGATTGAAGCCAGAGATTTGCATATAGGCATTATTTTACCTGAAACTTATAACTATTCCTCAACATTTCATTATACGTATTTGATAAATAAATGGAGGAAGTGTTTCCTGATCTTCAAGGAGAAATAATAATGGATTCTGGGACAGTTGTAGCATTACTGAATTTCTATTTACTCATCTAATTCTCTTTCTTCCCTTTCTCAATATTTGGAATACTACTTCCCTAAGTGGCTGTACATATTCACATCAATAAACAGTTCACTTCTACTTAAGAAAAATAATAAACTTTCTATTATAGCATGAAATTGTAGAAAGAAAAACTAATAGAATTAGATAACATGAAAATACTGTAGGATTTGAGGACTTGTCTCCATTTGCCTACAAAAGCATAAATATAAAAATTCTACATCTGACATAGTCGAATGGAAAAGAGAACTTTTCTTTTTAAACTACTGTAGGACATCCTACAGATCTGTAGCTCTACTTTCAAGATGTGATACAGCTCTTCCTGAGGAAATACTGGTTCAGTTATATTAGGAAGAAAGTCAGCCATAGGAGTTGTACATAATATATTTCAACAGGTTAAATACAGAAAATACTTGATGTTATCACAGAGAAGTCTTTAGAAAGCTGAGATGCTTTAGGTAAAAATAAATATTTTAAATCTTCTTTAAATACAAAAATATGGAAACATACAGAAATATTTAGATTGACCACAGTATTCTTTATAGCTCACCCTGTTGATTTGTACACAAATATTTTTAAACTTCCACAGTTTAAAGAATTCTCTAACTGTGGATCTTCTCCCAGCATATACATGGGACACTTTGTGCAGCTGAATCAAAATTATACTTGTAGTTCAGGTTGCCTGCAACATAAAAAACTTATGGTCAGTATGGGTAATAAACGAAAATGTAAATAAAAAATGCAGGTGCCTGATGTTAAAAGATACACTGGAAATGTGGAGTTCTGTAAAATATTCTGTGTTAAACAGAATTTTCTGCTCTGTTCATTTCATATGCTGAAGCATAGTTATTACAATGAAGTAAAGGTAGTGGTTAGTACAGTTGAAGACTAACTGGTTGGTTTTGAAGGTGTAATGTTTGTGGGCTTAAGACTGTCTATAGAATTGTGAGGAAGAATGGGTCAAACTCAGCATAATTTGGTTTGGGAAATAGTTAAAAGTTACTTGGGAGCTACCTAATTATTTAGAAGAGTTTTTTACCTTTTAAAAATCTTTATTAGTTTAACATACAAACGTAAAAGAAAATCAATATGGGTTGCCGTACCACATATGGCTTAGAAATTATTTAGTCCCAAAGATTCCCCTGGGAAAATTTTCTTCATCTGAGTTTTAGAAAATTCATCATCTTTATACACTTCTATATGAAGTCACTAGGAAAGCTAGTGAGTCAATAGTATCAAAATTAAAGTCTCATAGAAAGTAAGCTTGGGAGGGACTTCAACACATGATCTAATTTATTGCCCTTTGTGCCACTGAATGCCAAAGTCAAGGCGCCTAAGTCACCATAGCAATACAAAATACTTTCAGCTGCAACCCAGCAAAAAGATTATCCCTTCATGATTTTGACTGATTATTGCAACCCCCGCATGGGATAAAAAGGGACCAAAAAGAGCTTAGAAGAATTACATGATTTGCTGCCAGCTGTATGCTTGGCTACAAAGCTCACAGTAAGCACCTTGACCTAGGTGGCTTCTCTCTCTCTCAGTGTCTTCCATCTCTTCAATACAAAGCCAAGAGCAGAGTCTTTTAAGAGCTAGTCATTACATTAAATTATCTGCCTGAGAGACTCGATTTCTCTGTCATGATGTCCCACACCACTTTTTCTTAAATTATTTTTTAAGAACATTAAAGATTTAGGGTGAATATGGGCTAGAAAGTTTAGAGGACCCAGATTTGAACTGTGGAATTCATTCCACTGAGAATCCTAGAGGGGTTGAATCCTGGAACTTTCCTGGCATCTTTGCGAATTAAACACTGAATCTGTATTTTTTTTCCCCTTAACTCTGTGGAATTGCATGAAAGACAAACAGGGAAACGTAAATTGTTAAATCTCTTGTTTGGAAGAAGGGAAGGATCACTGTAGTAATGCAGTGCTGATCATTATAGAGGGCATTGTTTGACTTAATATTTTTTCCAAAGAAAAGTTGGGGCTTTGCATAAAAAGCCTGGAATAAACACTATTTCTGCTAACTAAATCTAAACCTTGTTTATTGTAATTATTTTTATTTTGTTGTCCTGAGTTTTTACTGGTGTTTTGTTGGATTCAGTATGCCCTTACATTAAAGTTGATATAACATGAATCCACTGTAGAAAACATGCTATTCATAACTGAGAATATTGTATGAAGTATATTTTCTCCATGTTGACAGCAGCTCAACTCAATTTAATTAAGAGATAGTGTACTTGGTTATAGGATCTGGTTGTTTTGTTGTCAACAACAGCAGACATTCTAATGCTTAAAAGTTGAATGTAACGTGTTTTGTTGCTGTTGTCTAGATTTTAGCAGGATTTTAGTAGCTAAACATGTTTTCCCAAGGCAAGATCAAGCATTTGCAAAACTCAGAAGACAAATTCATCTTGTATCAGATGAGTTATTGCAGGCTTTAAGAATTTGGCTTCATCCCTAAATTTTTGGAACGTACTTTATATGTACATTCCTTCCTGGTATATATTTATCCCTCAACTGCCTGTCCTGGTATCTTTCTTTTTCCTTTGACGCTTCAAAGCTCTTCTCCAACAGTCGACAGTCTTCATAAGGCCATTGTAAGTATCCTGCAACTGGTACCTGTGTCTTGACAGTTGTTCCAGTCAAATGTTATAAATTATGATTTATTTGAGGATACAGTATGTAGTTGTAGGAGTGAGAGAAAAATCTTCATATAAAGCTGTAAAGCCTGTGGAAGAGTGAATGCTTGAGGCAGGCACAGAGGAACTTTATGTTCTGTGATCTATGAACAAAGAAGTAATGTATTGAGATGAGCAGACAGATCTGCAAGATATTAGAATCTTCCTTTTATATTAAAAATTACCTCTCACAGAGAGTATTATTTTGAAAGTGCTGAGGTACAAGGAAAGTCGTCTTTATAATTGTAGAGCCATCAACTGTAAAGAAGGCTATCCATAGAAATAAAGATGTTCATTTGTTTTTATCTTTACCACAAAGTTCACTGACCTAATTTAGCATAGCTGTATTTTATTTTTGCTGCTGCTGCATTGATATCCTTGCTTCCTGTTTGTGACAATGCATTGTCAGTCCTGAGGTCAGGTAGAGGTGGTTTGCCAGCAGTTATTCAAAGGAGATGGGCATTTTGATGAGGATTTGGATATGATGTCATAGTTGTACACTCTAAGAGAGGTCTTCATCATCCTTTAGTTATAGCAGGGAATTAACAGTGACTGAATTTCTCACAGATGTGTGTCTAACCCTAAGAATGATTTGGTAAAGGCCCACAAGAAGAGGACTCCAAGGCTCCCTAAGCAACCTGATCCAGTGCTTCACTGTCTTTACTAATTTTCTTACCTTTTAAAAAGTAGAAACTCCAGTATCTGACATGTTGCTTTTCCAATAACCTTACACATGGGGTTTTAAGCCTTTTGTCATATAACAGGTTTTTTCTAAACCTCTACTCGGATTTTCTCAAGTTGTCATTGGTTTGAAATCTCAAGCAAGCAGCACCTGCAAGCGCCACCCCCTGCCCCATGAGGGGCAAACGAGGGGGGAAGCCAGAAAATGTCTTTGCGGGGAAAAAAAATGCAATGTATTGAAGCCTCAATAGGTAAGCCGCAAAGTAGTGAGGGATTCCTATATCTATTAAGAATTTATGTTTAACTACTCAGCACTTCCCATGGGAATTTCTTCTTGGCACACTGCTCCCATTGTATAACAGAATTGTGATGCAGAATTTTGCAAATAATTTAAATATCTGTATACACACATCATATTTAGATACTTAATGGCTGTTTCTTGTTAGGCTCTTTGTTTGTATAGTGGCTGCACTCCAACCACAGAAGTGTAATAAAAATAACCTGGATACCACCCTGAAAGGAATTGAACTCATTTGGGAAAAAAGTTCTATAGTCAGAATTTTTTAGGCATGGAAAGGAAAGCATAGCAGTGAATCATAGAATGGTTTGGAACGGAGGGAACATTTAAAGATCTTCCAGTCCAACCCCGCTGCTATAGGCAGAGATATTCTTCATTAGACTGAAAGCCTCATGCAACCTGATTTTGGACACTTCAGGGATGGGGCATCAACTTCTCTGGGCAACTTGTTTCAGTGTCTGACCATCATCACATAAAAGTTGTTTTTCCATATGTCCAATCGAAACCTACCCCCCTCAAGTTTACAAATGTTGCCCCTTATTCTGTCACTACAGGCCTTGGTAGAAGGTCACAATCTTCATTATAAAGCCTCTTAAGTATTGAAAAGTCTCCCCAGAGCCTTCTCTTCTCCAGGCTAAATAACCCCAAATCTCTCAATCTTTCTTCAGAGAACTGTTCCAGATCTCTGACAGGTCCTGCTCTGACAGGTCATTCTCTAACAGGTCCATGTCTGCCTTGTACTGGGGATCCCAGATATGGATGGAAGTTCCAGATAGGACCTCATGAGAGCAGAGTAGGGAGCAAGGTGGGGAGAATTATCTCCCTCAATCTGCTGGCTATGCTGCATTTTATGCAGTCCAGGATATGATGGGCTTTCTGAGTGACAAATGCACACTGCCAGCTCATGTCCATTTTTTCATTCACCGCTATCCCCAGGTCCTTCTCTGCAGAGCTGCTTTCAGTCCCTTTACCCTAAAATCTGTATTGATATTGGGGATTGCCCAGATGCAGAACCTCATGCTTGGCCTTACTGAAATTTATGAGGTTCTATGGGCTCACTCTTCAAGCCTGTTAAGATGCTCCAGGATAGCACCCTTCTCTCCACCAAAATCAACCACACTACTCAGCTTGATGACATTAGCAAACTTGCTCTGGGTGCATCTGGTCCCACTATTTATGTAATTGATGAGGATATTAAATAGTATTGGCTCCAGTATGGATCCTTGAAGGACACCAGTGATGAAGGCATATGTGAGGTATATCGGTGCACAAAATGCAATTTCGTGGGAGCAACATAAAGAACAGAATATTATGATAGTAGTGTTACAGCATCTGGAGAAAATTATGACATTTGATCATGATTAAAAATCATTGAAGACTTCTATCAAAAACTTAGTCACAACTCTCCAGGAAATACAGCCATGCCTCGGTGCACTGGGACTTCTCCATTGCGACCTCACTGGATTGCAACAAATTTTTCCTGTTAATCTGCCTCAGTGATTGGTGGAGTGCCTCCCGCTCGCCATGGCGTTTATAGTCCCGCGGCACCATGCCCTGGTCCCTGTCCCACTTCTGTGTTTCTCCATGCCCGAACCCTACCACAGAAGGCTTACGCCATGGTATGCCCCGGACAGCTGCTGAGACCCACTGCAGCACCGCCACAAGTCACACAGTCACTCTAAACGCAACTGGGGGACTGACCCCCTCTGGGCATATGTTACTGTGGCTACAGGCAGGGAAGGCAATGCGGTCTGTGCCTGGAGACTGCGCACCTGGCACACCTAGTGACGACGTAGCCCCAGGGAGAGTGCCCCACGAAAGTAGGGCTGGGTTGGCCTCAGTGGCAGTGGGGCAAATGCTGTGTGCTGGGACAGGGCAGCGGTAGAATATGCCCATGCCGCTGCCACAGCTGCTGGGCCAGAAGAAGGCATCTGTTCCCCCATGCCCTCCCCCTGCTGCAGCAGGGGGAAGCGGTGTTCTACTGGGTCCATATGGCCAGCGCAGCCACTCCCATACTAGGGACCAGCAGATGTAGGTATCATAGATGACACAGTTAAAGGAAAAGGAACTCCGACACTGACAGACCACGCCATAAGGCAGCCTGGGGGTCACAGTGTTGCAAAGTTAAGGTTTACCAGGCTCCAAGAGCACCAACCAGAGCCCAGGGACACCCCTTCCCCGCTGCAGCTCCAGAGCTTCCCCACCACGGAGGCAGTGCAAGCATGCACGTGGCAGCAGCCCAGAGGCAGTTGCAGAAGCAGCAGTGTGGCTCAAGAGAAGCCCAGGGACTCTCTAAGGGTCTTCTGAGGCAGAGAGGGCTCTGAAACGGTTCCACTTCCTCACCTGTGCTGTGAGAGCCCATAGGGAGGAGCAGAAAACGCTCCTCAGTGGTGCTTCTGAGTGGCTGGGGGTGGAACGATGAGTGTGGCCTGTATGCATATTAATGACCCATGGTGGGTTGTGAATTAGACAGTTTGCAAGACCCCTGGGAGACCCGTTCCTCGCAAATTTGGAGGTATGACTGTACCTGAAATTTGAAGCTTAATGGAGTTCAGAAGGTCTCTTCAACACTTACAAATGTTTGAAAAAAGATACTAAATAAAAATCAAACCTCATCAAAGGACCTTAAATCTCAAGGCAAAAAATTGCTTGTATTGTCTTGAAAAGAGATGAATGGGTTTTCTCCCTTTTTCAGAAGATAATGCTCAAACATTTTTCAGTGATAAAAGTAATTTTTAATTGACACCACATTCCCCTGCTAATAGCTCCCAAACAAATAGGAACAAATATAGTTAAATTCAGTTGGAAGTTCACAGATACCAAGTTGGGTGAAAATGTTGAACTGCCAGAGGGTAGAAGAGCCCTTCAGAGGGACCCTGACAGGCTAGAGAGATGGACAGATTCTAATGGTATGAGATGTAACACGTCAAAGTGCCAGGTTCTTCACTTTGGACAAACAACTCCATGCATCGCTATTGGCTGGGGGATGAGTGGCTGGAGAGTGGTCAGATGGAGAGGGATTTGGTAGTAATGGTTGACAGAAAACTTATTATGAGCCAGCAGTGTGCCCAGGTGGATAAGAGGGCCAATGGCATCCTGGCCTGTATCAGGAACAGTGTGGACAGTAAGACTAGAGAAGTCCCCTATACTTGGCACTGGTCAGACC
>WEKX01028772.1:6178-25046 GCA_013390025.1 Pitta sordida | reverse complement strand
CCAGGGGAGGTTTAGACTGAATGTTAGGAAGAGGTTTTTCACAGAGAGAGTGATATCACCTGCCCAGGGAGGTGGTGGAGTTGCCATCCCTGGAGGTTTTTTAAGAGGACTCGATGAGCTCAGTGACATGGTCTAGTTGGTGGGGAGTTGGACTGGATGGTCCTGGGGGTCCCTTCCAACTCGGAATAACCTGTGAACCTGTGAGTGCTAGCTACAAAAGGGGAAAAGAATGAGAAACATTAGAGCTAATCATGGTCTAGTTGGTGGGGAGTTGGACTAGATGATCCTGAGGGTCCCTTCCAACTCAGAATAACCTGTGAACCTGTGAACAATTTTTTTTTTTTAATCTGGAGGTGCTCGGCATTGAAACATGCCAGCGGGATGGCAGCAGAAGCTTTGACAGCGCTGGCAAGCTGGCCACGCATGTCCCCCAGGAGGGAACACACCAGGGAGGGCTCAGATATACATACGGTCCTGCAGTGCCTCCTCCACCCATTGCAGCTCCCACAGCGGCGGCAGATGAAGCCCAGGACTTGCTTCGGCGGCGGCGTGGGCTCAGGGACCCCTTCATCATGATTCCTGGGGATTCCTCAGGTGGGGATGGGGCAGAGGAGACCCCTTTCACTCCCCTGACTGCTCACATGGTGCAAGGAGCTTCCGGGAATGCCCCACAGCCACTCCGGAGCTGGGGGGGGTGAAGCTATGGGGGGAAAAATTGCATATTAATGAGCTGTCTATGAACGCAGAGGGAGAGCTTCGCGGGAGGGTGGCAAGACCCGTGGTACCACAATATTCAAGGGCTGACTGTATTTCTATAGCATACACTATGTATATACATATATGTAGCTGCCTTTGTCTGCCCCACATTGCACGCCAAAAAGACTGTAACGGGTTTTACCCTGGTTAGATGCCAGGGGCCCGAACGGTCACTCAGTCCCAAATAATAAGATGATATATGAAAGGTGAGTTAAAATAAGGCAATGTAATATAAGCAAAAATAAAGCAAAGCAAAAGCCCACGCAGAAGCAAAGCAAAAGAACTAATCTCTACTTCCCATCAGCAGAGATGTCCATCCACATATAGGGAAGTGGGGCTTCTACGCGTGATTAGAAGGAGTAATCGAGAACAATGAATGCCTCCCCTGTCCTTGCTCCCTTCCCCAGCTTTTATATCTGAGCTGACATCATATGGTATGGAATATCCCTTTGGTCAGTCTGGGTCAGTTGGTCTGCTCATGTCCCCTCCCAGAATCTCGTCCTCAGTTGCGGGGAAAGGACATTATTGTGATGTGAGCCTAGCTGTAGTCAAAACACTTGTGTGTTATCAACACTCTTCTAAAGAACAGCATTGCCAGGGCTGCTATGGGCTCAGACAGAGCCAGTACACAAGGGAAGAACATAAAACACACTGAGGAGATCCTCAAATTGTTAGATGCAATCCAATTACCAGCAAAAGTGGCAATCATATATTGCAAGGTGCATCAGAGAGGAAACATGGAGCAAGAAATTTGGAACTCAAAAGCAGACCAAGAGGCAAAGAGGGGAGCAGGAGAAGGCGTCATGGAAATTCAGTCCTTGATCCCAGACAGTAAACTACAAATTGATCAGAATAAGGCACCAAATCATTCAGAAAAGGATCAGAAATTGATAGAAGTTCTAGGAAAGAGAGTGAAAACAGATAAATGGGTCAAAGGTAATCCACAAGGTAAGCTTACATTTTAATCTACTATGCTATGGGCAGTGGATGTGGCAGAACTACCAAGAAAAGCCAGTTATCAGTTCCTATTGATCCAGATTGATGGAAGGGAAACAACAAAGATTTTGTTACATGAAAACATTCCGAGATTTGGGGTGTCTGTGGTAATGTCCTCAGACAGAGGACCTCATTTTGCTGCCAAGGTGGTTCAACAAACAAGTCAAGGATTGAGTATAGATTGGCAGCCAGACACAGTGTACAGGACACAAGCCAGTGGCTTGGTAGAAAATATGAACCACCTTCTCAAACAACAGATTGTGAAGTTAGACCAAGAGGCTAGGCTGCACTGGTGTCAGGCACCACCTTTGGCTCTTTTAAGAATTTGAGCCAAACCAGAAACTAAAGAAAGATTAAATTATTTTGGAATTCTATATGAGAGACCTTGTACAATACAGGCAGAAACATTGGCAGGAATGGGAAATATAGCGTTAGCCAATTGTATAATATCTTTGCAGAAGCAGATCTTTTTCAGACAGGACCTTGGAACCCAGGTGGAGCAGTCCATTCCAGGTGCTGCTGACTTCCCATCCTGGAATCAAGATCAGAGAACAAGCTGCGTGGACACACCACACCAGAGTGAAGAAGGCCCCTCGACAGTGAAGAGCCACACAGATCAGGCCGCTGATGCTGAAACTGCATCGATTAAATGGACTTTGGTTGCGGTGATATTGCTTTGCTATAAGCCTGCAATGACCACAGCAGGGAATCAAAATGCACACATTCAGTTGGCTCAAACACTGAACAAAACAGCAGACATGATGCAGACCCTGCAAGAAAAGATTTCCAGTCTTTCCAAAATAGTGTGTGTTGCAGTGGGCACTAAATGTTACACCTATATTGATCAGGTTCAAATAATTAACACAGGTTTGCAAAGCATTCAAGATAAAGGCTAAAGTTCTGCATCAAGGTAGCACATCCTAGAGCTTTGAGGAGCTCTGGGACAAGCTTACATCTTGTCTACCAGATTTAGTTTGGTTAAAATTATTTTATTTAGTAATTATAGTGGGGATCATAGTTTTACCAATTCTAGTTTGCTTTGGGGCACAGTCTTTTATACATATGCACAAGAGAGGGACATGAACAGTGGAATAAGTATCAATTAAGATGGAAAAGTGAAAATGAAAGGAAATTTTGGAGAAATCTTGAGTGAGTAAATGGGGCATGACACAAAAGAATTTGCGTAATTTACAAGAAGAGGAGGAAATTGATTTGAGGATTTAGAAATCCAATCCCTTCTCACATACCCAGCAACCCTTTTCCACTTCATTTTCCCTTCTTTTCTGTCCCACAGGGCCTATACAAGCAGGACTGGCAACAAGGCTTTGCTCTTATAAAAGCATATCTAGTTTTCTAGGCAGTATGTCTGCAAAGCCTCTCTGTACTCCCTCCCCTCTTCCTTTCCACCACTCCTCACATTCTCTGTCCTCCAGAGTTGGCTTAGCTCTTCTGGCCCACGCTTAATCATAAAGAGCAACACCTGAACAAAAACACAATTGGGAAATGCTAATACCAGTGTCCTTAAATTGAAATAGATTGGATTTAGGAGAATTAGTAAGTGCTAAAAGTATTTGCCAAGCCTGAAAATTTAACGCTTCATATTAAGGAAAAAAATCCTTTTTTCTCAGCCCAAAACTGTAAGCAAATGGAATTTTAGTCAAAACATAAGGGAAAGGAATGCAAAACATCGGAGCTGATTGGTCAAAGGCTTAAAGCAAGGTGTAAATTTATGACATAATGCTGAAGGGATACATATTGATGGCATAATTTGCATATGTATGAGGCAGATGCATAAAGATGGGTGACAAACCTGGGGTGGGGCTTTTGGCACATGACAGGGCTGGGAGACACTTTGCAGGCCAAAGATGTTCTTTCCTTGTTCCTGGGGCCAAAAATAAATCTTTTCTATAGCTTGACTGATTTTCCTTAAATCAGATGTTTATATTCCTTCTGGAGATAACAAGGGTAGCAAGTCAAAACAGACAGCCAGTGCACTGATTTACAGAGCAAACCCCAAGTCTCCAAAGAGTTTTAGAGTAGGTATGTTTTTAATAGCAAGGTTGCGAGGTTAGGGGGAAAAAATTTCCTTGCCCGCCTAACAATTAACATTACAGGCACCCATTATATGCTACATAATTATACATATTCATTAAAGAAAACATGCATGGACCTTAAGTATCCGAGGATAGGAGTGGTTTATGTACGCCCTGGTTCCGCCTCTCTAGTGCTCATTTGGGGGACTTTTGGGGGTCTTTTAGGCTGAAGTAAGGAGTCTTCCTCAGGTGAATTTTGAACTCTTCTGCATTATTGGAACAGAATGAGGTTGCTTTGAAAGTAACATCTATTGTCAGTCCTGCTATGCTCCTGTCCGCAACATTGACTGACAGTGTGTCTGAGCATGACTGTTTGCAGACCATCGAAGAAGTGTATTCCAGCAAACCAGAGAGACCCTATGGAGAACCTGCTTTGTGCAGGATGGTAAGCGAATTACAGGCTATGTAGTGATAACTGCAGATGGAGTAATAGAGGCAAAGGCCTGTCCATCAGATGTATCATTGCAGAAAGCTGAGCAGATTTCATTGATGAGTTCTGGAACTGAACCAAGAACGGAAGGTAAATATTTGGACTGGTTCTGAATATGTACAGTGATCCCCATTCCTCGCAGGCTGTTGGGTCTGGTCCTCTTCATGCGAGTCTTGGAATCCACGAAGATAGCAAACCCACTAAGTATTCAAGTACGCCACACCCGTAGCCATGCCCCCTCCCATAATAAGGTCTGGAGCATGGTCCTGAGAGCGGGGCTTATCTCAGTCGCCTGCCCGACATGGCTGTGCTCTCGCGAGGGAGGCAGGCGGCTGATGCGTTTGGCAGCAGAGCGAGCGCCGGGGCGAGAGAGCGCTGGCTGTACGGCAGGCAAGTGGCAGCCGTGGCAAGCGAGTGGCGGCTGCGGCCCCTGGGCACTGCTGGGCCCCGGCCATGGGACCTGCCTGACTGTGGGCACACAAAGGGCACCACAGGGGTGGGAAGGTGCCTCCCGCTCCCGCGCAGATACACACAATTCTCCTGCAGCCTGGCAGAGAACAATGCCAACCATGCAGACACTCCGAGGGCCCCCGCTGCTTCCGCCAGTAACCGCTCCAGCGGCCTCTCTAGCTCCTTCCAGCCCGTCCTGCCATGGCACGGGTCCCTGCCACCCCCGCCCCGGCTCGGTGCGGCCAGGCACCAGCCCGCCAGCCCCCGCGGGATGGGGGAATGTGCCTCCCGCTCTCACGTACAGACACACACAATGGCAGCCCTGTCATCCCATCTTGTAGCCTGGCAGAGGACAGTTCCAGCCATGCAAAAATACACATTTACACTAAATGCATCCTGGCCGTGTTGCGGTGGCTCCCGGCTGGGACCAATTTACATATTCATGAGCAGACTGGGTTCGCGGTAGGTTCTGCGTGTTTTGCGCACACACCAGGTCCCACAGCTCACTGAAAAATCAACAGCGACTATTTGGATCCCACACATTATGGATCGTGACTATGCGGAGGATCACTGTATTTGGTTTTGTGCATGCCCATGGAGCCATCTGGAAGGAGAGAGGGCTGCTGACTGCTCAGGGCATTGAGATGAAGCATGCTGAACAGATCCTTGCACTCTTGCAGTGAATTTGGGAACCTACAAAGGTATTTATTATGCATTGCAGAGCTCATCACAAAGGGAAAGAAACTATTGAGTCAGGGAATAATCTCATTGATCAGTGTCCTGGTGTCAATTAAGACAGAGTATGAATTCAGTTTAGAAATACTTGAATAATATATATGGAGAGAAATAAGAACTTTACTGGGAGAAGGAAAAAAAACCCCAAATATATATATATGTTTGAACAACAACAATAACAGTATCAAAAACAATGGAACAATGACAACTATAGATAGCTGGGAAAAAAACAAGCACAAGGGGGGTGCCAAGTTCAAGGGAGACCAGGGCACCTCCGTGATTCCAGGGGCAGGAGAATAGGGTTCAGGGTAGGCAAACGAGTGGAGTAGCAGCCAGTGATCCTTTCCTGAAATGTCCAAGGAGCTGCAGGGAGATCCAGTGGTCAGCAGGGGGAAGGCTGTGCTGAGATGAGGAGTCAAAGGTCCATGTGGTCCTGGGCAAAATGGCAGTGGTAGAGATCAGAGGTGAAAACAAGGCTTACTCAGTCCAGAAGATCCACAAACCCCCTTCTGTGAGCCCAGCAGCTGTAGTTATAGGGCCTCGGGTCCCTCCCATGTCACATGCTTTGTGGGCATGTCTTCAAATGCCATTTGCCGTCACTCAGCCCTCCCCAGCCCTCAGGTCCCTCCCCTAGTCATATGCCTTGCCAGGAAGGGAAGGTAAGAAAAACAATACTCCATTGTTTGTCCAGTAGAAAGGAGAAAGCCTCTCCCTTGGCTGCATGCCTTGCAGGGGAGGGAAGGAGAGATAAGAAAGGAACCCTATTGTCTGTTCCAGTAAAAAGGAGAAAAGTTTTACAATAGAACAAAAGGGCTCTCCCCATGATAATCAGGCAGCAAAAGAGGCTGCAGGAAAAGGCATCTTAGAAGTGATAGATTTTGCTGAGTTATCATGAAAAGAAAGGTACAGGTATGTATTGGTATTAGCTGATACCTTTAGCAGATGGTCTGAAGCTTACCCCTGCCGTACAAACACAGCAAAAGAGGTAGTGAAGGTTTTGCTTACAGTATCACAGTATCACAGTATTAGCAAGGTTGGAAGAGACCTTGGAGATCATCAAGTCCAACCTGTAACCCAACACCAACCCATTGTCTAAACCATGGCACTACCCAGAGGACCATCCAGTCCAACTCCCCACCTACTAGACCATGTCACTGAGCTCCTCATCGAGTCTCTGTGGATCCCATCAGACAGAAAGTCACATTTCATTGTAATAGTGATTCTGGGAATCATTTTAGATTTGCACACTCCCTATAAACCTCAGGTGAGGTTGAAAATTTTCTTGCAAAGTTATGTAAGTTAGTCTCTGAGTTATACTTTGCAGAAACTGCAGAGATTCATCGTGTCGTCCAGACCTCTGGGATTGGACACTGCTGTTCATCTGTTCCAGCCTGGAGACTATATTGTCTATATTGAATGGTGGGACAATTACATACTCCCTTTTCAGCTAATTAGAAAGGACTGTTCTCAGTTCTGCTGATCACTCACCACAGTAAAGTTGCTGGCAAAGGGCCCTGAATCCACTCACTCCAGAGCTAAGAAAGACTCAGCTCCTGAGGCAACTGGCACAACAGAGACTGATGAAGATGAAAGAAGATGCAGTTTAAATTGTTTTCTCTCTGTATTTTTTACCTGTATTATTGGTAACCATGAATTAGGTTTAGATCTGAAATGTATAACCTGGCTAAAATTTGCATATGGCTCTAGTCCAAAACATGTCTAACTTTTGCATAAAAGTAACTGTTGGATTTGTAATCTAATGCCAACAGTGAATAAGGATAGAAATTGGCCCTTAATTCATGATTTGATCAGAGTGGAAGAATTAACAGATTTGGCCGAAATTTGGAAACAGACCCGTTTTTTACATCAAGTGGCCTTCGATGAAGGCCCACTGAATCTCGAAAAGAACTTCCATACACTCACTTCATGGTTGCCAAACTGGAATTGGATGAAACAGCTGTTCATAGTAGCATTGTTTATAATTAACACCTGTGTAATTGTTCACTGCATGAATCAATATCGTTGCTGTTGATCATCCTTGGTATTAGAGTTAAGTATAAGTAGTATGTATAACTTAGTAAGATTAGTAGAGACTAGACAAGATAAAGGTCTTGTCTAGCCTCTGTAGGGGGGAATGATGCCTAGAGGTTTTTCCTTATACTTTTGGGATTTTAGTCTGACTATAGTTGCAATATAAGCTGTACAAGTGAGGCCTTTCTCAAGCGTTGTAGAGACATGTTTACATTTCTTCTGGAGATAACAAGGGTAGCAAGTCAAAACAGACAGCCAGTGAACCTGGGACAGCTCAAGGAGGGGGCAACTCAGAGGGAAAGGCTGGGTTTTGGGGTTAGAAGAATATGGTTGGATATTTGGGATACACAAGGGTCAGATGGACCCAGGGTTGGGCATACTAAGGAACATAGTTTTGGGAGGTTATAAATGTGACTGAATAATTTTTTTCTCCCTCTTTCGGACCTGGAAGCCTCCCAATAAAGTGCTCCCTTTTTCCTTTCACCTCTATTAACTTTGTTTGGAATTCTCTTTTTTCCTTTCTCTCCCTGAATTTAGGCAACACTTTAAGCACAAGTGTATTGGGTCTGTCTGAGCCCATAGCAATCCTTGCAATGTTGTGCTTTACAAGAGTGTTGATAACACACAAGTGTTTTGACTACAGCTGGGCACACTGTCCCTTCCTCCTAACTGAGGATGAGATTCTGGGAGAGCACATGAGCAGGCCAGCTGACCCAAACTGACCAAAGGGATATTCCATACCATATGATGTCAGCTCAGATATTAAAGCTGAGGAAGGGAGCAATATTAACCATAAATGCTTTTTTTTTTTGTTAATTTGAATGAAAATTACATATGTTGAATTATCTAAATGTACCCTGTTTAAATTACTAGGGCTTAGAAACATTATACACATTCAGAAACTCTGTTAACTAGAATTTCATTATGTTTGCATACATATTTAGACACACACAGACAGACTGTATATGTCTTTATATAAAATGTGTGAAATATATAGGTAGTCATGTCCAGCTTGAAGCTGTGTAAAACCTCAGCAATATATCACCACTCAGAGGCAATGTATCTGTGAGTAGCAGGTAGGCATTTGTTTATTACAGTGCTGGGGGCAGTCCTCTTAGCTGCTCGAAGAGTACAGTGATGCTTTGGGATTTATATACTCAATTTCCCATGTTTTCTTCTGGGGAGGTGGAGACCTATTTTGTAGTCTTCTGACTGTCTTGCGGGTACTGCGTATGCTCGAGTGTTCTTTCAGTCCAAACCACAACGTCTGTTTGTTCTGTTACTTCTTCCTTATCTCTGCAGTTTATGCTTTTTAGTGTACAGGATACAGTCCTTTTTAGGAAACACCAGACATGATTTTGATATAAAACTCCAAATCTAGTTCTCTGTCTCATGAGAAATTTAAACTTGGTTCAAGGAAGGCAGCTGTTCCACGAATGTGTCTGATTTTATTCTGTGTATTCCAAAAGGAGGAACAGGAAACCCCATGTGATCAACAAGTGGCCTAAAGACTGGTGCCATTGGTAGAATTTTGGCTTTTTCGATCATGATGGGGGAGGGGGGTCATTTATATGGCACCAGGTCTGCTGGAGACAGATGGGGTTCACCTATCTAGTAAGGGTAAAAGGATTCTAGCTTGTGAGTTGGTGGGGCTGATTGAGAGGGCTTTAAACTAGGTTTGAAGGGGGAAGGGGATGAGACCAAGCTTGATAGAGATGAATCTGGGGGTGAAAAGCCAGAGTTGGGGGTGAAATCAATAGTCTGGCTGAAGTCCATCTACACCAATGCAGCAGCATGGGCAACAAACACTAGGAGCTGAAAGCCATCATGCAGCAGGAAAGCTATGATATAGTCACCATCACGGAAACATGGCGGGACGACTTGTGTGACTGGAGTGCTGCCATGGATGGCTACAAGCTCTTGTGGTAGGTTGACCCTGGCTGGATGACAAGCACCCACCAAAGCCACTCCCTCACTCCCCTCCAAAACTGGACATGGTTCACGGGTTGAGATAAGGACCAGGAGAAATTACTCACTGATTACTGTCATAGGCAAAATAGACTCAACTTGGAGATATTGATTTTATTACCAACAAAATCAGAGCAGTATAATGAGAAGTAAAACAAAATCTTAAAAACACCTTCCCCCACCCTTTCCTCCTTCCTGAGCTCTACCTCCTCTCCTCCCATTACTGCAGAGACAGGGAACGGGGCTTATGGTCAGTTCATCACATGTTGTTCCTGCTGCTGCTCAGAGAGAGGAGTCAGAGTTCTTCCCCTGCTCTAGCATGGGGTCCCTCCCACGGGAGACAGCTCTCCATAAACTTCTCCAACATGAGTCCATCCACAGGCGACAGTTCTCCACGAAGTACGTACTCCAACATGGGTCCCTTTCCATGGGGTCAGTCCTTCGGGCATAGGCTGTTCCAGTGCAGGCTGCAGGAAACCTGCTCCAGTGTGGGCTCCTCTCTCCCCAGGTCCTCAGGTACCTGCCAGGCCCCTGCTCCAGCATGGGCTTAAATCAAATCCACTTTAGTATAGTGGTGAATGTCCTCGCCTCTCATGTGGGAGACCGGGGGTTTGATTCCCGCCAGGGAGGCAGTGGTGCCATTTAAGAGTTGGACTCGATGATCCTTGCGGGTCCCTTCCAACTCAGAATATTCTGTGATTTCTGTGATAAGGTCACAGGCTTCTTTTAGATATCCCCCTGAGTCTCCTCCATTGGCTGCAGCTGGATCTCTCCACTCCTCTCTTCTCTGGCTGCAATTACATTTGCATAATAACTTTTTTGTTATGTATCTAATGGATACAGAATCACAGAATTAACTAGGTTGGAAAAGACCTTTGAGATCAAGTCCAGTCTATTACCTAACACCATCTCATCAACTAAACAATGGCACTAGATGCCACATCCAGTCTTTCTTTAAACACTCCCAGGGATAGTGACTCCACCACCTCCCTGGGCAGCCCATTCCAATGGCTAATCACTCTTTCTGTGAAGAAGTTTTTCCTAATGTCCAGCCTAAACTTCCTCTGGCGCAGCTTGAGACTGTGTCCTCTCATTCTGCCACTGGTTACCTGGGAGAAGAGTCCGATCCTCACCTGGCTACAATCTCCTTTCAGGTAGTTGTAGAGAGCGATAAGGTCATCCCTGAGCCTCTTCTTCTCCAGGCTAAACAGCCCCAGGTCCCTCAGCCACTCTTCATAGGGGTTGTGTTCCAGGCCTTCTTCTTTATTAAACTTTCTGCCTGTTAAAAACTTCTAACAAGGAATGATAAACACCCTGGCAACTACACAGAAACTATCTAAAAGAAATGAAGGAAAATTTTCAAAATCTTCTTTAAGCCTACAAGCCCCCTTCGTGGACTGGTGCATGATGTGGGAGTTGGCACTTCCCCTTGTTGAAATTAATGAGATTCCTGTCAGTCCATTTCTCCAGCCTGTCTCTGGTGTATCAGCCACTCCTCCCAGTTTTGCATCATCTATGAACTTGCTGAGGGTGCACGCCTTCCCACTGTCCAGGGGTGTTGGGAACTTGGTGCTAAAAATATATTTTGGGGTATTCATATATGATTTTCCCCCTGTAATCAGAGAAGAGGGAAGAATAAAGGAAAATCTCATGATTTCAGTATTCAAAGTCAGGCTTGGCAATTTACCTTTAATGACATAAAATAATTAAGTGTTCATGGATTAGTATGAAAAACTTAATATATCTCAATGAAATTCACAGCACTGTGGTATTATTCTTGTGGAGTAGTGGATAAAAGGCAGGAGTTAAAATAGAACAAGAATTACAGAGGAAGGACCTGCTGCCTTTTCCTGAGTGGAAAAAAAGGAGACCACAGCTCCTGTTTCCTGGATAACATAAGGTCACAAAGGTTCCCTAAAGACAGATAAGCACCTCCAGCTGGAAGAAAGCAGTGATATGAAGGTATCATTGACCAATCTTCAAGTAAAGCAGGCAGTGGATGGGAATTGTGGTGACTTGACCTGTTCCAGTTATCCATCAAGAAACAATAAATCCTTATCTCACTACTCCAAATTTAGAAAATGTTGACTATAACACTCACAAATAAACCTCCAAACCTCCTTCCAGAGAAAAAAAGTATATAAAGAAGTTGGAATTTGGAAGAATTTGGGAGAAGCTTTATTTTCACCTACTGCCAGGACAGCTGATGAGTGTATCACTGGTCAGAAAAACCAACTTGCCTGGCTTTTCCCCTACCCCTGTTCCGCCTTTGTCTCCTGGAGGAAAAAAGGGAATATGAGATTGGTTGTAAGAAGGAGGGGTGGGGGGGAAAAGGTTGTCTTTAAAATGATGCTTCTCACATTAAGCTCTGATCTTGTTAGTTAATAAATAAATCCTTTATATTCCTCACTTGTAGCTTGCCTTGTTTTGCCTGTGATAAACTTTTTCCCAGTTTTTTTCTCTGGGAGAGGTTGTGGGTGAATCTCTGGCATCCAGCCAGGGTCAAACCATGACATTCTGGGAGAGTGATCTGGCATTGGAATGTGTTGCCCATGGAGGTGGTTGAATCGCTGTCCCTGGAGGTGTTTAAGGGTAGACTGGATGAGGTGTTGAGGGTCATGATATAAATGTTATAAATATTAGGTTTTAGTTGGATTATAGGTTGGACTAGATGATCTTCAAGGTCTTTTCCAACCTTATCAACAGTGTCATACACTGTGATACTGTGATTGATTTCACCCTCTAACTGGTGAATCTGTCCAGTGAAAGTTCCCTGTATACAGGACTCTGGCAGAACGGTCAGGCCATAAACGGTTTCAATTTCCTGGGGGCTCTGACAGTCAAATAAATTTTTAAGGGTAGAGAGAATCTTCCCTTTTCAAGGTTTGGACTAAACCTTTCCTTTTTTGTAACAATTCTCTTCACTGCTCATCATGTCTAGATTTGGATAAATTATATATTTTTTATAAAATTCAGTGAGTAAAATAAAATTCCACTTTTAGTTAAGCACATTAATTCAAAGCAGTCAAATCTATCAGCTAAATATGGACAAACACTTCTACTGTTCCCTGTGGCTGAACTACTGCTAACAGTGTGAGCTATAGTGCATTCTGGAAATAAGAGGCCTCTTCACAGACTTGCAAAAACCCCTGAGGAGTATTTTTTCTGCTTTTGGTGAAATACATTTAAGCATTATGCTTTACCTCAGTCAAATTCCATCTTATTGACATTCATAGTTACATGGGGAAAAAATAAAAAAATATTTGACTTAGTATTTTAAATTTGGGCCATGTGTGCTGGTATAATACTTTCCCCTAAGAAATAAGTTTGCTTGCTAAGTCCTGTTTAATTAAAATACTGAAGAAACTGCCTCTTCACGATCTGAAGTCACATCACTACATTTTGCTCATGAGAATAAAATTTACAGTCATGGGTTGCACATAAAGGATTTATTTTAAATGTTTTAAGGATAGAGTTACATCATAATTATAAAAATTACTTACAGAATTAAGTAACATTTAAAGTGTTCATACTTCTAAATGCAAAGAAAATAAAAATAATGAAACCAAGCTCTAAAGATGAAGTCACTACCTAATTTTAAAATGTGAACACAAAGACCTTTGAACTATACACATACCAAGAACCATCCAAATTGCACTAATGATGTAAAATACAAAATGCACAACATTTTCAAGGAACCAGAAACTGTTTTTTATTATAATTATCTTTCCCAGAAGCAACTCTAATCTATTCTTTTTGAAGATAAAGCCTCCATTTTAAATAATTAATTTAAAGAAGATGTATACCTATTGTAATAAATAGGATTTCCCCCAAAGTATTTCAGTCTTTATGTATTGTTTAGTGTTTGGCACTCAAAAGAAAAAAAATTCAGTGTTTTACTTATCAATTGTGATTTTATTTATTCTCGAACAGAACACATGGTCCCTTAAAATGCTGTATGACACATACAACTGGAAAATTACCTTCTGTTGGCACTATGTTCGCCTCACCAGTGCATTTAATCCTACTCACAACCATTCAAACAGCACAATAAGCAAATTCACAAGAAACTGAACACAAAATAAAAACATAACAAATCCCAAACCTAAACATTATAACATGCAACTTCAGTTTGTTACATTGAATGTTCTAACCTTCTAAGCATGCAAAAAAGGATGGCCTGCATTTAAGATGTTTTTTTTCCTTTTTAAAAGTTTTACATGGCAGATTGACATCATGCACACACAATATACAACAATACTACAGCAGGTAAATGAGAGACCAATAACTTTTATACATAGATCCATGGCTTGTGTTATCACAAGACCTATGATAAATTTGGAAAGTAATGTTGAACCTCTAGAACAAGGGACCAACATGTAGTTACTAGGGTAATGCAAGCACTGCATGCAGATCTGAAACATGAGCCTAAAATAAAGCCCAAAGCAGATGGCAGGGAGTGGAATTAGTTTCAAGTCTCAAAAAGGTGGCTTATGCTATTAAAAAAACAACCACAAAATCACCCCCCTCCAAACCTTAAGAAAAAAAGATGAAAAGAAAAAATCTCATGCAACAGATAATGGGGACATCTAAAAACAACCATAAAATTTGACAGCATATACTGTATAGGTTATATTCTAATTAGCAAAATATGTGGTGTATTAGAATGGCTTACATAAAAACTCACAAGTGCAAGGCTAATGCTAAAAATGTTCCAGTAGACCTAAACCTCAAATATTTTAAAACAAACCTTGTTGTTACATCCTTAGATGTAAAGCCCAAAAAATCACTCTACTGAGTTATTCACATATTTTGTGTGTAATCAATATGTAATCAATGTAATCAAACCATTCCTGTGCCACAAATATCAACTTGGGCTCATGGAGCCAGGCTCAGCTTTGAGATTTACATGCAGGACTCTTAAGAGTCAATAGAAAGCACATAACAGATCTGCAGGATGAAAGCACTGCATTGCAAATCTGCTAATTTTGTTCAAAACACAATGAAAATTTACTGACTCAGATACTTACTGATTAAAGACTGGATTGAGTTGTGAACTGAAAGACAATAGCCTGCCTTTGGTTGCCCATGATGAAATACAAGACATAATGAAATATAGTAGCAAGGGACAAAGAATTAAGATACCATATTTATACAGTACGTATTACCATTTAACAGCATAATGAGGCACAAGTCTTAAGGCTAAAACATGAAATCAGGAAAAAAAACGGACAGAAAAGAACTTAAACCACTGAGTCTTTGATATCAAGAATACCCACAATAGAGGTCAGACCTCTGATTAACAGTACCTCTCCTGCATTCTTCCAGTAACATCATAAGGTTGGATATCTATGTATTCCTTCTTTCTATCCTTCTTCACATACTGTATTTCTGTGAAGCAGTACTTTGAAGCTTGTAGAGATCTTTAACATGACAATTTTGTTGCTGTGCTGATCCTTGTTACAATTACGATGCATTTAAAAGTTGCTATTCTTAAAAAACAACAAATATCCTAACCTTGATTTACAACTATCTTGCAAGGATTACAACTGTAAAAGGATTCTGCTGTTGTGGGCTGTTATTTACATCCACAATCTAATGCAGATGACTGAACCACTGAGACTGTCTATAGCTCTCCTTAGATAGGACACCACTGGCATGCAAAACTCTAGTGTTCATAGAATGAAATTTATGTTAACGGCATACCTCAAAGCAAGTACACCACAAAAGGAAACAACAGGTTTAAACTATAGATTTGTCTGGACACTCCTTACATGGAAAAGCCAGAAAAAGAATACATTGAAAAGATGCCTTCTTGAACCAAAATGGTTAAAAACAATAACAACCCTCAACACAAAACTAAGCAAAGGAATACAGCAGACTGAGCAGAAGGCAACAAACCTTTCTCCTTCCTTCTCCTTCTCTAAAGGAGGTCCTCAGTGTAAAAGGATGCCCCCCCATAAACTTGTATTTACTGTGTAAAAGATTAACTAATATTAGGTTTCTAAGTCCACACACAAACATTCAGGTTGCTAAGTTCTGATATTAAATGAGAGAGTACTGATTGCCAATGTGTAGTCTAAAGTCTGCCTAAGTAGCATTATATACTGTTACATTTGTGGCACCAAGCACTTGTATTCTGTGATGAAATGTGTGTAACAAAACAGAGTACAAAATTTAAGATTAAAAGAAGATTTTTGTGTGTATTTCACTGGTTCCTACAACTTGTAGACATGGGCCCTTAACCTGCATTTTCTAATTAATTGGATATACAGATTAAATATATTTTTATAGTTTAAAGCCTTTATGTAATGCATAGCACTAGTAATGCAAGGGTTTTGTACCAAAGTCAAAACCTTATTTGAAATGAAGCGTAGAAACACAGTAAATTGATGTTACTTGGGTTAGACCCTCCTTACTGCTGGACAAACTGTTTAAACCTTTCAGAAGTCACCTCTGTCCCAAGCCAGAAAACAATGAGTGCCAGTAGCCAAGAAATTAAATTTAATGTTGCAAAAGAAGGTCATGGAAAATAGCAAACTACACTTGCATGTGGCAGTTGAATAGGTGATGCAAGGTTGAAGAAAAAGTTAATCTATGAAAAAAATCTAGAGTACAATACTAGATTGACTTCACACAGCTTGAATTTGCAACTCTTCTTTGCTTTTAACTCCCTACCACCCAAATATATTGACTTTCTTCAAGAAAAGGAGTTCTCTTATACGAGATGTGTCATGTTCACGTAAATTTGTATTATTCAGAACAAAACAGAGTTGCTGGCAGAGATTGTGGGTTCGCAGGGACATTTAAGATTTCATTTAACTGAAAAACAGTCAAGTCTGCGTTTACAAATTTTACATTTAATAGTTCCACAAATTTGGCAGAAGTTCATGATGACGCCTAGGATGTCTTCACCAAATCATAGACATAAATATGGAAATCGTCATCAAACTTTATGAAATAGACAGATGGTTTGGCTTCAACTTGATGAATGACCATGCCAGTCCGTTTAGACCCATCTTCTTTAGCATATTCCACTTGTTTGCCTACCAGGCTGTCCACAACTTCACCTGGTTCTCCTTCTGCAGGAGGTGAATCATCTGTAATATGAAAATACAATGTACTTTCGTAGACATTTATGGATTTTTTCCAATATACAAAACTTCAGAGACGTTAAGAAACAATCACAAGTTTAAAATGCAGAGTATGTTTAAAACAGGTTTAGTTGTTTAGACAAACACCTAACTATTGCCATGCTTTTAGAGAGTAGTCACAGATTTTAATCTTTTAGGTAATACGTACTATCTTCACTTTTATGAAGTAAAAAATAGCACTTCAATTGGTTAGAAAGTTAAATCTTTTGACATTAAGGTTTACACACCAATTACAAAACATGTTTGTAGATAATTCAATTTAAGCAACCAGCAGAACAAGGCACTGAGTGTCTTTAACAGAAAGGCAAGTGTGCTAGAACCCACACACTATCCAAAATGTCAATGCAAACAAGCCATTGCAACAAACGCACATCTTCCAAGCTAAGTGCAATCTCTTTAATCAATAATGCTGTTGAAAGGAGCTTTCAATTTCAATTTCACACCAGAATGGATACTGTTGAGAAGTTTAACTGTATTACTTGCTTTTCTAGCAAAATCTACCCAGAAGTATCCTTAAAGACACAATTCCCATTGTCTGTAAAAGATCCAAATTCAGGGAAGGTAGTTCATAGTTCGTAGTGTCTTAAAAGTAAGTAATCATAGAATTCTAAGTTGGAAGATATCCACGATACATAGTCTCAGGGAAAAAAAAACACATTAAAAACTTAATACTTAAATATGAAAAGCATAAGTCGTTTAACTAATTTTTCTAAGAAAGAAGAAAGCAAAGCAGAATTAAAAAATTAATTGCAAGGTATTTCAGGGTGCCAACTCTGAAAGAGCTTGCTTTATTTGTTTGGGGTTTTTTTATGAATAAGAAGGTCAGTTTTTCCATTAACATTTATGGTTCCCTCTCAAGCCACAGATATGTTGCCTTTTGTTGGAAAAAAGTCTAAAACCATATGATTACTACAGAGGTTATGCAAGTAAGTGTCACTTGTTTACACAGCCACTGGTAGATCTGAGGGAAGACAGTCTCAGAAACTCAATTAATTAATTTTAAATAATATTTATGTAGTGCATTGCAAATTAGTGTTTGGCTATTGAATTAATGATTTACTTCAAAGCCAAAATTGCCTCTCTGTCAGAGAAGTGCTTTTGAGGCACAGGACAGAAATGAGAGTACAATATTCTTGAGAAAATTTTTTTTTGTATTAGCTGAAATCCCTTGAACAACACTAATTCTGCAAAAATATTTATAGGAAAACCCCAATAACTTTCACTTCAAAAAAGGAAGAAAGAATATTAGTCCTGATTTTTTTTCCTGTTTCTGTGTTTAAACATGTAAGAGAAAATGAGTTTTCAAAAGATTAGTTCTTCTTTCCTCCAAGAAAATATTCAAAAGCTTTACAAACTGAAGATGCATACACAAAACTAAATTAACCTATTTTAGTTAGCCCCAAAACATTATTCTTATAAAAACTGCTTCAAAAATACAACTCCTTGAGATGGCTTTTAATTTGTGACACTTCTATAAGTGTGAGGCAGAAGAGGTGGGGGGGTGGCCCTGTATGTTGCGGAAGCTCTGGATGTCATGGAACTTGAGATCAGGGATGATAGAGTTGAGAGCTTATGGGTTCAGATCTCAGGGTTAACTAGCAAGATCAACATTGTGACTGGAGTGTGCTACAGACCACCCAATCAGGATGATGAAATTGATCAAACGTTTTACAAACAGTAGACATCTCAAGATCGCCCTTCCTAATTCTCCTAGGTGACTTCAATCTTCCAGATATTAGCTGGGAACTTAACACAGCAGAGAGGAGGCAGTCCAGAAGGTTTGTTGAGTGTAGAGAGGACTGCTTCTTGTCACAATTGGTTGGTGAGCCTACCAGGGGTGAGGTTTTTCTTGATCTGCTGTTTACTAATAAGGAGGACCTGGTGGGAGATGTGGTAGTTGGAGACTGTATGGGAGGCAGTGATCATGAAATGATTAAGTTTTCAATAAATAGTGGAATAAGGAGGGGGGCCAACAAAACATTCAAATTGGATTTCCTTAGGGCAGACTTTGGTTTATTCAAAGAACTGATTAGGAGAGTTCCTTGGGAGGCAGCCCTTTATAATAAGGGAGTCCAGGAGAGCTGGGTATACTTCAAGAATGAACTCTTGAAGGCTCAGAAACAGGCTGTCACTGTGTGCCGTAAAATGAGACGTAGGGGAAAAAGACCGGCCTGGATGACTAAGGAAATTCAGAAAGAACTGAGTGAGAAAAAGAGGGTGTACCACCTTTGGAAAAAGGGTGAGGTTAATCAGTC
>WEKX01028770.1:13629-58606 GCA_013390025.1 Pitta sordida | reverse complement strand
TGCTTCCCTTTCAAGGACTGAAAAAATGCTGGAAGCAGGGCTACTTCTTCTCTCATAATAGAAAAATTATAAAGAGTGTACTGGGTGATTGGCAGTCATGTTCTTCCTAACAGCTAGGAGAGACGAAAAACCAAGAATGGCACAAACAAGTTCTCCAGGAGCAGACAGTCCAAGAGGCAGAACTCATTTTTCTCAGAAAGTATAGACCTTGTCCAGAATTAAGCTAAAAAACATAAGCCTTGACCAAACCCCAAAAATATGAAGCCCTAGTGCTCATTGGCAAGTCTTAAAATTTCCATAATTCTTTGAATATGAGGGATATTTGTTTGGCTGTCAAGTTAGCCTTTATTCCCATGGTAACTCCACCATCATTGGTTCCAGCTGGAGAGAGCATGAAACTGTCCCACTGGAGGAGCTGCAGCATTTTGGTGGCGGCATGAAAGTGGTTTTCCATATCTATAAACTCTGAGGCCTCCTGAAATTAATGAATTCTGTGTGTGTGCATGGTATTTTTCGAAACAAAAAGGCAGAAAGCTTTAGAGTTTCAGATGAAGTCACCTCATGACATTGAGGCCAGAAGAACAGCACATTGTGTTTGTTTAACAGCACCCATCCTGCCAGAGGCTGCTCTGCTGCCATTAAACCAATAAGTCTGCATTAGCCAAGTAATTTAACAGTGATAAAGATGAGGGGAAAGAAAGGAGAGGAAGACAAATAGTAGAATTATTAGACAAAAGAGTAGTTGGATTGGTGTAATTATCCTTTTCCAGATTTTAAGAACTGCAGGTTTGCATCTCAGAATATTAGCAAAGAATTGTAAGAGAAAAGAAACAAAGAGGGACAAATAAGGAGGAGACAGAAAATAAAATCTAAACCTGGACCTGTGCCTCGGCTGACCCACTGGAAAATTTGAGATGACTAAGTCATTACAAAAGCCCAGCTATGAAATCTGGTCAGAATTGAATGAGACAATATACAATAATACAGAGAAGAAATGCATGTAAACAAAACAATTAATAAACTATTACTATAGTAGATGAGCTGTATATAATAAATTCATTAGTTTATTTATGCTGTTGTTTAGTTTCAGCATATAAATAGGTTTTCCTAATCACACATTCATGACTACAAATAACCAAAAGCCCCTAACACTATGTGTTGTGGTAAGTTCAAATTTTTGTCTTGTATCTTGGCACTTTTTTAGATTCTCCCGCCTTTAGTTTCCTGTAAATGCACAGGAGATTGTGATGAGGAAAATGCTGCACAGACTTCTTTTAATATCTTCTTTGGGTGGTCCAACACAGTTTTCTTTATGTTTAGTGGAGCATAGTTCATTGCTGAAGGTCAAATAAAACCCCTTGTGTCCAATACTTGTGCATAGGCTTGCTTGTCATCAAAGGTCAGTTGAAATGTGGAATTGGGATGGGAATCTAACTGCAATAGTATTAGTATTTATTAATGTTATCTAATATTTATGTATTAGATAATAATAATTAACCATCTAATAGCAATATCATCTGTCTGAAATATTAATATATATTAATACGAATAAAATATTTTATTATTTTGTTTTCAAATCCCTAATTATTTGGCAGGACAAATTGTGGGGTTTTTAATATTCATGTAGCTCTTAGAACACTTCAAGAGCTATTTTCTTAAAATTCCCCCAAACAATATCTTCAGGGACAGCACAAGCATGTGAGATTTCAGCCCGGATAAGAAGTGTTTTGAAAACTTAACCAAAATATATAAACAGAGAATATATAATGAAAACCCTATAACCCACATGCATAAGATTGATGTCCTCTATGAATAAGCTACTTAAAGCTGATTTTTGTGCACTTAGCCCCCACAGCCCGGACCACAAAATCCAGACTGTAGTTCCTGCTGCCGTGGTGACTTCGGAGTTCGACTCTACCAAGGGCCTCCAGGACCTCCTGGGCCCCCTGGGATGCCAGGTAAAGATTGAGTTTAATTAATTTTTTGATCAGTCTAATTGCAGGCCATAAATTACAGGTTGTTCTGTGAAGTATCAGAGAATGGTCCAACATCATTTGGGGACAGATGTATCTGGGGACACATTCAGCAACAAATTTTTCTGTATTTTCTGGGTAGGAAGATATTTTCAGTTATACTCTAAATTATTTTCCATTGAACACCTATCTGTTATTAAAATTCAGCTTTCACAGTTTCATACTGAAAGTAATCTTATAATATTTCTAGGGAAAATTGGTCTCTCTTCTTACAGCAGCATCAAGCTTCCATTAAAGTTGGAAGAATTTGTTCCTTGAATTTGATTACTGCAATCACCTTTGTGTACCCAGCTGTGTTATTGTGTACTGTATTCAAGAGTTTTTCTTCATCTAGCATACTGCTAGCCAGCATTTTGCAGAGACACACATGCTCCTATTCCCTCATAGAAATTCCTTCATTTTCTTCTTTCACTTTGCTTCCATAATAAAAACTACCTTCCCCACTCCCTCTCCTTAAAAATGCACACAGAAGAATAGGATACACAAGAAGAGTGTACACTTTGATCTGATAATTGGCATGGAAGTAGAAGAGCCTAGAGAAGGGAAAAAGTTAGTTGCATGTTGGTGTAACTTCATTACAGCAACTACCTGCAGAGATTTACAAGTCCCACTTTGTTGTCACCATAGGATGTCACAAAGCTGGCAGCAACCTTCTGTGCCCTGGGATTTCTCTCTCTCCTTCATCTGCTGGATTTCACCTTGTTGTGCCAGCAAGGGAAGTGACAGCAGTTGCTGTTCTCTTTGACTGAATCAAATGTTGCTTGCAGACTTCTGTTCTGAACCAGTAGAGTAGTCCTGGCTTTACACAAAGGATCACTTCTGTTATTTTTAAGTTACAGATTCCTCTGTCCGCAAAAATTTGCACTTCTTTCACCATTTAACTTCTTTGTTTGAAGAATCTTTTCTTCTCAATGCAAACACTCTAAACAATCATTACATCATCAGATTTGATCTCGAGCAACACTATTCTTGCAAACTTGTAACCAGAAAGAATAATAAAAGAACAAGCAGAGTGACAAAGAACCTAATTTCAATTCAGGTAGAATGAGAACAATACTGACATTAATTAATCCCCTAAGCTGAAAGATCAGGCTTTTGCTGCAGGAGACATAATAATTTCTCAGTGTTTCTAGTCAGATTTAAAATTCTGTCAGTTGCATAGACATTTGTGTGGTAATTTCCTCAGCGAACACCAGGAAGTTAATATGTAATACTGCAGAAGTAGGAATATGTTTTTTAATGCATCTTTTTACAATAAGCTATCTCAGAAAAGCTTAATTATAAAAATGTTGTCTCTTTTTAAATCTAGGAGCTTGTAATTATCAACAGCTTCAGTCTAACCAGCTCCCTGAGAATGCACACTCTTGTCTTTTAGGCACAGATGGGTCATTTAGCTAGTTTAAGGCTACAGCCATCCTTCATTTGTGTGGATGTGTTTTAAACATAGCAAAATGTTATTCAAAATTATCCTACCATAATTAACTTAAAATACCAGAAAATAAGTTTTTACACTAAAGGAAAATCAAGAGTGCTTTTACTTTCCTTGAGCCTCAGGTCTGCTGAGGTCTTCTTGCACATCTCACCAGCAAAGCAAAGACTTGAGACATCATCAGTTTATACAGCAACATCAAGGAGGCATGAGAGTTAACTCTTGATCTATGTCCTTCTGGAAATTTGCTCACCTTCACCTTCACCTTAAGCACACAATGCCTCTTATCCATCAGAGCTCAGTCTGGGGTTTATGCTATTGAAGAGTGCATGTGGTGCAAACTGGTGGGAGAGGATCCTGTCACACTTATCTGTTAAAATATATTAAATTATTTAAGTTAAGAGAAAGCTTTGTTTTCCTTCAGGAAATCATGGGAACAATGGAAATAATGGAGCAACTGGCCAGGAAGGAGCCAAAGGTGAGAAAGGAGACAAAGGAGACATGGGACCAAGGGGAGAGCGTGGCCATCACGGACCTAAGGGTGAAAAGGGCTACCCTGGCATTCCTCCAGAGCTACAGGTACAAAATCTCTGACTCATTTTGGCTGCAGCAAAGCTCATGTTATGCTTTCCTTCACTGAAAAACAGAACCTTACTACTGTAAGATACTTAAGAAGGAAAGCTCCCTATTAATACTACTATAAGAGGCATATATAGCCCTTGACCTGTTGGACAAATGTCCTCTGTGAGATCTTCCTGGAAAAGAAAGGGTTTAGTCATTCTTTAGAACAAGAATCCAGCTGAGAAACGGGCACAAAGGAACATATATGCTGCTCTTCAGGGCAGGAGACCAGTATCTGGGTTACTAAAGGAGAACTGCAGGGACTATAATTTTTCTACCAAGATGTGTCACATAAATAACTGAGTTTCCTACAGCGTATGAAAAGAGTAAAGGAGTCACTCATGCTTTTCAGGACAGTCGGGCTTTGTGAGATTCTCAGAAGAATATATATCCAGCTCCTCAAAATGTGGGCACTGAGGAAGACAGAGCACCCTGGTTTAAAAAAGTACCCCTCAGTATTTATTTGTATATTTATATCTCTAGATACCTTAAATATGTTGGAGGCAATGTAGGTTCTATATGTGAATGAGCAACCCAAAATCCATGAGCCCTAAAACAAGGATTCAAGCCTGAGTTGTTGAGCACTGCATGGGCATAATCTCAGAGCTTTTGCATTAGAACTTCTTCATATCTCAGGAATCTGGCAAGATGACAGTAAGCTTGTGTGTGTGTGTGTATATACATACATGCATATATACATATGTATCTATCTATATATATACATACATATCTCTACCTATATATGTATATATATATACATACACAGATACAGTGCAGCAAAGATGCAGTATAGTCCTGTTCTTAAGGAAAATGAAAGTAAATGGCACTTGGATAGCTTAAGGCCAGGAAGACTTTATTTCTATGACCCACAGCAAGCCTTTATATAGGTATATATTCCTCTGGGTCTCAATTCCCCACTTAGGAGGGAACTTGTGTAGGTAGTATCAGCTGGGCAAACGTGGGGAATCCTAAAGCACTTCAGATGGCATGGGGTGCATTTGGTGGGCAAATGATGGCAGCCAGATCCATCTGCAGAGATCCCACATGTGAGGGACACATCTAAACTCCCATTATAACTACTGAGGATCTAGAAGAGCAACTCAGCTGAATCTAACAGTCACTGCTGGTTTTGGGAAAATGGGACTTCAGATGCCAGAGAATACATAGACCTCCAAAACCTCTAAGGGATATTACACAAACAGAGAAACATTCTTTAATGGAAGCATCTTGGTCTCGATCTGATTCATAATCCCCAAACTAAATTCACCACAGAAGGGACAAAATGGTATATAGCAAACACACACAAAAAAAGAAATACTACTTCAAACCCTTTCACTACGGGGAAAATTGAAGTTCCAATCTATTTACAGATATATATCTCTTAACTGAAGGACACTGTTTTTCAATAGTAATCATTAATATATGTTTTAGACCCTCATAAAAGGTATGAAAATAAACAGCAAAATCAAGAGTAAAACAAACAGTTGCACTGTAGAAAACTGCCTTAGGATTTCTTGGCACTGTGTATGTTTGAATTCCCCACTCTAGGCTGAATGAAGATGGGATACTTGCATAGAATACAACTCCCAATGGAAACAGTTTCAAAAATTAATGAACTCTTCTAATAAAATAGAATTATTTTAGCATTCTTAAAGAATTAACTGCAATTCACAATATAGCTGAATATCTTAAAAACATACTTGTAATTGCATTCAACATATATCCTTTTGAAACTTGAAAATGAAATATCACTATTGTTTTCTTGCATAAAGATAATAGTAGTAATTTAATGAAAACTGAATGATGAAAAGATGAATAACAAATGCTTATATTTCCATTTCATACCAATTTCCAAATAAAATTACATCACTGCTTTTAACAGATGTGTTTAAAAGTTCTTACAGTACAGTGTATCATTTCTTGTTAACATCATGTTTAAGGATTTTACAGTTGGGGTAAGTACAGGAGAAAACACTTTTGAATACAATACTGTATTAAATACAGTATTATTTTGGAAAAATTGGTGTATCTACACTGATGTGCTACTTCAAAATGAGACCTAGGGAGAAAGGACACCTTTTTCAGTTCTTCTGATCAGTCCAAGGGAAGTAGTTTAGGGTCAAAGAGACTGTGAAATGGAATCTAGACAAAAAGCAATAAATCCCATCAAGCTGCCACTGCAGCTGCTTTCCTTTAACATGTAATGAACTTTGATTCGATCCTGTCTGAGAAGCAAGACATTAGCAATTTGCCGTCACAGAAAATTCATCCATGCAGGGATAAGGAAAATCACCCCAAGCTTTCAGTTCACATCTGGAGCTCCTTAAATTTCTGAACAGATGGCTAACGATTTCCGTTGTTGGATCCAGACTTATATTTGATTGTCTATTTTAGTTTTGTTCTCATTTGAATCTGAAATCAAAAGAAGTTTGGGATGGATTTTTATTCTTTAAATACCAGTGTAGCTGGAATGACACACAAAAAAAGTAATTTTTGTGATGGGCAGTAACAGCTGCAATTGAATACTTGTCATGTAAGAAGTTGAGATAAATAGCCAAGTCTTTATGTGACCTTCTGGCAAAAAACTTCAGCAATTTTGCCTGTACCCCATCTACAGCTAGATGAGGGTGGAGGAACATACATTCACAGAGATCACTCCCTTCCTTTACCCTGCAAGCTGGCAGGGTCATTCTCTGGTATCTTGCTGAGAGCAATTTGAATTGTACAATGTGGGATGTTTTGTGCAGCTTCCTGTGTCAAGAATGAAACATGAAGTTGAAACACAGTTCTCATGTCTTTAGTTTCCTCTTTTGGTCTTCACTACCCTTTGATGGATAGAGCATAGTGCCCATGGTTCCGGGGTTGTGGTTTTGACCTCTGTGTGGGAGTTGCTTGGGAGTTGGACTAGATAATCCTTGTGGGTCCCTTCCAACACAGAATATCCTGTGATCCTGTGACTGAAGTCAACTGAAAAGAGAAAAATTACTAAATGTTGAGTCTCAGCAGCTGCACTTCCAAACAACCTCTAATAAAAATGGTTAGTTATATCTCCAAGATAGTTAGCAAGAAATATTGATCTGTATGGATTTTAACAGGCACTATTTATTTCAGTTAATGCATTCAGTTAAAAGCAATATCCAGTGTGAATGCATTGGGGAATATATAAAAACTATATCAAAGACTTTTGTCAGAAACATCATCCATTTCAATACTATTTTTTTTTGCATCTTCCTAGAGAGACTGAAAAGTAAATAAAACCTAAAATGGAGGTCCTGAACTGCAACACTTGACCATACACTCACTTTACAGTCATGAATAGTCCAATTGAATGTAAGAAGCCTAGTCCTCTTCCAGTTTCATTCAATGGGAGTTTTGTTACTAGAGTTTATTGGCCTTGGAGCAAGCCCTAGAAGAACATCTCTGTCAGGAAAATAAACAGACTGCAAATACAGGGAAAAAATCTGTAGCTGGTTGCTCTACACATGTGCTTTTCACGAATGACAACCTGAATAAGAACTGGATTTTTGCAGGTCGCATTCATGGCTTCGATGGCTACTCATTTCAGCAACCAGAACAGTGGGATCATCTTCAGTAGCGTCGAAACCAATGTTGGGAATTTTTTTGATGTCATGACTGGGAGATTTGGTGCTCCAGTGAATGGTGAGCATTTGCAAAAGAAACTATGTAATGCAATTCATGGAACTACAGGGAGAAGGGTGGTCAAAAATGATGAGACTCTATTTAACTGCCTTTGCACAAGGCAGTAAAGAGATTTGCTCTGCATAGCTCTTGCTACCTACTTCCAGAAAAATGAATTGAAAACTAAGCATGCCAAGAGAGGTTTTGGCAGACAGTGAGATAGTGCTAACACAAAGGCAGGAGGAAGAGGCACAACCAGGGCTGGGGAGGGAGCAGGACCGTCTACTTTGCTTTGGCCTTTAGCCTTTCAGCCACTGTGATGAGAGAACCACAGTCTTGATGTGCAGCAGCAGCAGCTTCATAATTGCCTCCTTCACCTCTTACCTCCAGTCACTCTTCTTAACCCAGGCCAGTTCAGCTGTAAGCTGATCTGCAAGAGATATGTGACTGGAAACAAGGCATTGCAGCTGCATTAATCCCCCATTTTATGCAGCTGTGGAACAGGAAAAACAACCCCTACCATATGCAGAATTAAAATTAACCAGATTTGGGAACACTACAAGCAGAAGCAGAACATCCATTCACAGCTGGAAGGCAGGGTTGTCCTCAGCTGTTGTGTTTTCTAAGCAAGAAGCACAAACCTGCCATACGGTGACCTCCCTCTGTGATGCAAACATTGTATTTGATAACCTTTTCAGGGGTTTATTTCTTCACCTTCAATATGATGAAACATGAAGATGTGGAGGAAGTGTACGTGTACCTGATGCATAACGGTAATACAGTGTTCAGCCTATATAGGTAAGTGAAGGACCAGGCCATTTTAACGCAAAAACTATGTTTGTACAGATATGATAGCTTGCTAACATTTCAATAAATGTAAAATTGTTCACTTTAAAAAAAATTCTCTAGGGTAAAATAACCAAGAAAAACTATTTTATTTTGCCTGCCTCAACTTTCAAATTTAGAGCATAAACACCACAGGTGCTGGAACTAAGACTTGATCACAAATTCCTCAGAAATTCCTCAAGGGAAAGGAACTATCTCTGCAAATCAGGGTTGGAGTTCAATGGTAAAATGCTGTCATTCTGCTAAAATATATCTTCATCTTTATTTCTACTGTCAGAGAAAGGAAATAATGAAGTGTTCAGGAAATACATAGTTACAGTCTTGTTAAAGATGAGATGAGAGCAATTTACTTTAAAGTTGGAACACATTTAAACTGCAGTAGTAAGGATGAGTAAGAAGCAAAGGTCTTCCATTTACTGGCATTTTTATCTTTAGCACACCACTCAAGGCTGCCTCATTCACAAAAGATGTTGCCTGCAAAAAAAAAAAAAAGTGCTCAGTTTTTTTCACCTGAAGCACTGATGTCAGAAAATGCAACAGGTGGAGGAAAGGGAATGCACACTCAGGCAAAGCCAACAAGTCAGCCCACGTCAAATGTATCTCTGTTCCAATGAAAGATCTCAGGACAGAGTGAGCTGCCTGTCTCTGGCCACTGCCGGTGCTGGGGGCACAGGGGCTCAGCTCACATCAGACTCTTGACCCCGAGGCATTTAAAATTAGCTGGGATGGATTCAAGGGTGCAAAAGCATCACAGGACATCTGTAGTATTGTGATGAACGAGCAGTTTTATATTAAAAAATTTGTTCCTGTGCACTGGAAAACGTTAAAATTCCAGAATTTAAGAAAGGAATGAAATTATGCAGTTAGGTAAGGTGCCATATTTGACTGGGAAATCAAATGCAGAAAGTTGCCAAGATTTCCTTATAAAGCTAAAAAAAAGATGGTAAGATTTTCAAGGAAATTTTGCTCAGGATAACAAGGTACTTTCTTGGATACTTTTTTTTTTTTTTTTAATTTGGTTGCTTGGTCATTGTTGAGAAACAAAAAACTGACAGGTAAAATATTCATCCTTAGCTATGAATCCAAGGGGAAAGCAGACACTTCAGGAAACAGTGCAGTCCTAAAACTTGCCAAGGGAGACGAAGTTTGGCTGCGAATGGGAAATGGAGCCCTCCATGGGGACCATCAACGATTCTCCACCTTTGCTGGGTTTCTTCTTTTTGAAACCAAGTGAAAAAAAGAAACAACCCAATAGATGTTTATCTGAGGAAACATCTTTTTTGGAACTGGTATTTGTCACTGGGCTGTGAAATAACATTACAACTTTGGAGGATCAAGAAGGCTTATTTTGATGCAATGTGTTTCTGTTTGAGCTGAATACACTGGGGAGCTGACAAAGATTCACACAATATGTACTGACAACTGGGTCGTACCTCTTGAATAAATAAATGTTTTCATTGCTCTTTTCCCCAAAGTGAATGAAAAACAAAGGAAAATGAGTTTAAATAATTTAGAGAGCAGTTTACACAGTAAAGTAAATTTTGTCTGTAAATATACTTTTGTTAAGTATATGTCAGGAGTTGAACAATTGATTCAAGTTTTTCTAATCATTTATTCAGTTGTTACTACATGTACATTAAAGTTTGCATCGTGGAAACAGGCCTGATATAAGCAGGCTCCATTGAGCCCAGATCTAAAGGAAGAAGTTTGTAGTGGATTAGAATGACCTCCTCAAATAGAAGAAAAAAATGTGAAAATAAAGATGTCAATGATTCAGGTTTATTGCGTTCCCATCTCAAACCTCTGAAGATGTATCTGGTGTCATTTTTCACAGATTTTTAGCACATATTTATGCTTGCTGTCTTAAAAGAAGAGTGTTTAGTAGTTCTTGCCTTAGTAGCAGCTTGAAGCTAAGGTAATTTAGTCTGCAGTGTGAAGGGGATCAGGCAGGGGAACGGTAATGTTTCCTCCTAGCCTTAAAATTTTTAAAACCTGATGTAACTGAATTCAGGGTGTCAAAGCAGAGGCATGTAAGCTAGAGAAATGAGAGTATGCCAACAGCACTGAGAAACACAAGCTCTTTTACAAGGATGTACCTTATAATATTGCATATTTACTTAACAGTGAAGCTGTTGATACACTTTTCCTAGCAGCCTTCCAGGAACAAATATTTCAGGAAAAGACTTTGCAAAGCAGCAGCAGCTAACCCAGTTCAGTATTTAACTGGTGAAGGCAAATGCTGGCTGGCTCAGAAGTTCTGCTCCCAGTAAACTGGGTCACTCTTCAGCATTAGTATCTGCCACCACCTTTTCAAAATTTGGGTACCTAAAATTCTGTCTTGCCAACAACAAAGTCAATACTGAAATTTGAATGTATTGCCTGCATATTTTGGTTCTGCAAATATAAGCTAATGAAATATAAATTCCATTTTTAACAGATATTAGCTGCCATTAATGTACAACAAGCAGGTGGGGCTAGGAAAACATTTATTTGAAATTATTTTATCCTGAATGAAGATACCAGTAGCAGAATAATAGAGCAAATGAATCAAAATCTACCCTATGAATCTGTATGTCCTTGCACATGTTCCTGGTGTATGTAACCACATCTTAAGAAGAAAAATGCATGTTGATATGTGATGATTATGACTTGTGATTTTTCAGTTTTATGCAACAACCACTGAAAATTTTACCTTTAATGAACTGTTGTTTGATGAGTTTTATACTTTCTTTATGAACTGAGGTCAGGTTTGCATCACATAGATTTTCAAAACCTGAGACCATATTATTTTAGTAAGCTTACTTTGCAAATCATACATTTATCCAATAAAGACTAATGGTTACAAAACTATACTCATTTGTTCATATTTACTTACAGACTATGGAGATATGTTATTCTTAATGTGTATTTCTTAATAAATTTTGCTACTGAAAGCACGAAAACCATCATTAAGGGTTAAAATATATTTATGCCCAAGGTTTCCTTTGTGATATGGCCATTTTAATCCATATTGATCAGAATAAAGCACTTAGAAACTATAAAATATACACTTATTTTAAGATCCTCTACATTTTCTCTTGTAATGCCCATAACATAAAAGGAAGTCATGTTTTGCCAAACCCATTTTGTGTTTTTTCACAAGTTTTGAGCAACTTGGCCTGCAAAGAGTGGAAAGTGACTAAGAATTATCACAAAAGCTTATGACAGAAAGAGCAGCAAGTGCTAGTTCCAAAGTTAAAGCTAAGCAGTTTTTTACCTCAAGGTTAAAACTCCCTAGGTTTTGTATGAAATCTCTACAGACTTTTCTCGCAAAATTATTGAACGCAATCCCTGATGAGTGAGTATTGTAATGCTTTAAAAATAAATTGCTAGCTTACATATTAATTTCAGAGATTTTCAAAATACAGCAGCTGATGTGAATATATATGTGTATGTGTGTTCCTGTTCCTCAAACATAACAAACTCTGCATTCAGTAAATCCTGTGGAATGTATGGGGTTTTTTTTCTCAGAAATGTTAATGAAAATCAGTCATCTTTCCATTGCTGCAGATAATTGAAAGCCTCTTGCTTAGCAGATGTTTAAGGCAGAATGTCCTCTGCCAGACATGTTTATCTTCTGTTATAAAATACGTGGTATTTTATAATTTACGTTATGACTGGAAACTGAAAAGCTGTAATTTGGACTGTACTTAATGGCTTCTTGTCTTTGTTAGGATGAACCTTTATCTCTCCCACTACCTGAGCTCCAAGTTTTAACCAAAACTTGGCAAGACCTGCAAGCTCCTGCCTGCCATGAGAGCTGCCGTGTTAGGTAATATCATGCCCCTGCGGTAGGACCTGGCATCCTGGAGGGAGAAAACACCTCCCTACAGAGAGCCAAGATGAGATTCGGTCTGTGTGAAATCCCGCTCCTGGTTCTCCTTTCCCCCAGAACTCCAGCAACTGCTGTTCTTCTCTGTGACATCCTTGCAATGTTGCAGTTCTCACCTCCAGCTGTGCCGGGGCATTAACTGCTGCATTTTGCAAAACAGAGTGACTTGAGAGGTGCTGGGTGGACACCTTTGGCAGGGCTAAGCACAACTGATGTGCAAGAAAAACATGAACTAAAATGAAACTAAACTGAGGGAATGCTTCACAGGTCTGGGTCCCAGTTTCATGTGTAGTGTTTAAAGAAACAAAAAGCAGGTGAATAAGAAATCTGTGAGAAAAAAGGGTCTATGGTTTTAGTTTCAGAGGCTAGTCCATAGCATGACAGTTACTGAGTAGATTCTGAAGAAGTTATTTGGACCGATAATATCCTCAGTCCAACCAGAAACCTTGGGAGTCAAAGGGAAAGCTTTAAATAAAGTAATATGTATTTTTCTAAAGAGAAAATAAGTTTTCATTCAGCTCTTTCATCTTCCCCTCTCTTTCACTGAGCTCCCTATGTTACACCCTGCTGTTCTCTGAAGCAGTTTTAATAAAATGGGTTTGAATTAAATTTTTTTTGCCTCCTATTCAGTTCATATTATTAAAATTATTTTCTGTGCTCAGAACAAAAAAAAAATCACACAACGACAAAACATGCAAGGAGTGGTATGTGAAAGGATCCATAGTTCTTCATTTTGGTGAATCAGTAGCAAAGTTTCTCTATTTTCCACTTAGTTCTGCTTCAGCAACCAAAGGAAATAAAAACTGAATGATCAGTTCTGATATAAAAATCTGAGTCAACAAAAGAAAGTGTGTAAAGCAGTCCTCTAGGCTGGCAGCCATACACAAGTAACAATGAAGAAAGACACAAAATCTAGAAGCAAGAGCTCCTTTAGCCCTTGGGCCAAGCCACACAGCTATAGCAGGAGTTAGAGCATCTGCAATACGCTGTTAATTTTGGTTACTGGCTTTCTTGAGAGAATTATGCAAAACAGGAGTAGCAGCAGAAAACAGCGATACTTCCCAAGCTTCACCATCCAGACCTTTGGTTAAATTTATACTACAAACCAAAGCAGTGTCAGAGCCTATTCTTTGTCCAAGAGTTATCATCTGACTATGTTGATGCTAATTAAACTCTTTCTGCCTCAACATCAGGGTGTCTGTCTCCAAAACTGTCCGTTGGGACTGACCCCTGGCTTGTGCCAGCTTTGAGGTAGGACTCAAGAAGTTCGGCAGAATACTCTTTGTCACGGGCTAAAGACATTCACGGGACCATTTTGCTAATGTAGCACCATAATCCATCCATTTTGGTAGCACAACACTACAATCCAGCAATTCCCAGACACAAAATGTCTTGTTGCTGTTTAATTCACTAGCATATATATTCACAGGTTCACAGGTTATTCCAAGTTGGAAGGGACACACAAGGATCATCTAGTCCAACGCCCAAGCGACTCCCACACAGGGATCAAACCCACAACCCTGGAGCCATGAGCCCCATGCTCCATCCATCCAAGCCTCCCATTATCTAGACCATGTCACTGAGTTCCTCATCCAGTCTTCTCTTAAACACCGCTAGGGATGGTGACTCCACCACCTCCCTGGGCAGACCATTCCACTGAGGGATCGCTCTCTCTGTGGATAACCCTTCATTTTCCAGTTCCTAAAATAATGGTTAATAATAAACTCCCATGGAGTATTTATTTTCTCCTGATTACCCAAGAAAGACTATCTCGATAAAGCTACTTGCCATTCTCTTCATTCTCTTCATCTAAATAATGAAAGCACACTTATACTGTAAGTTTTGACTCAAAGGAAAGGAGAGTGTTTTAGGTCAGGTACAAGGGTGAAAGTCCAAAGTCCAGAAAGTGCTGTCACAGACATCAGTCGTTTGTTCCCTTAATTTCAAAAGACTATCAGCAAATTTCTGACATGGTGGAAGTTAATGGCAAAGCTTGTTGACAGAAGCAAAACAGATCATTACCTCAGTGACTGAGTGGACTAAGAAACTCTCAAACACTAGTTTTTCTAGAGTATGTCAATTTTAGTGAGAGGGCAGCTCATACAATTATTTTCTGTGGATGAGACGGAGCTTTTATTTCTAAATCTACAATTCATAATCTCAGACAAAGCCAGATTTGCAAGCAGCATGAATTCATAGCTACTTTAGAGGGGTATGATCTCAGGATAGATTTTTTTTTGCTGGTGTATGACGGGATGTACACTTAAGAGAATGTGAAGCAAGTTGCAAAGCCACACTCACACAGAAGCAGTGGAACACAGAAAGGCAAAGAAACACTCCAGGCTGAGGAATTCATGCTGAGATTAAGGTGCTGTGTTTGACAAGCACATTGTACAAAGGACAATGTGCCAAAACAGGATACAGTATGAGGTCAGAAATGTGGAGTATCACCTACACCATGTTTGTGGATGTTAAGAAGTTTTATAAATGGAGCACAGGGTCTATTCAGGCAAGGCATAAATCCAGGCTTTGATAAAATTGGGACACAAAAATACCATCATAAATTCCATGAGAATCTTCAAAGTTCTCAACTTCAGTTTAAAGTAGGTATGTTTGAATTTAAATAGAGAAGTTTCACCTTAAGTAGTGATCTGGTACTTACATTTTTAGGCAATTATAATTATCCAGATTTGAAATATTATAAAAGATGGGAGCAATTCTTGCTTTTTAATTTTAAAAATACCCTATAAACTGTACATATATCAGTATCTCTTTAAACATGTATTAAGATGCACTAAATTGTAAAAAAAATACATGTGAAAAGGGAGAAACAAGGTTTTTTTTGTATAGCTATAACTTCACATTGCTGCANTGGACTTGATGACCTCTACGGTCTTTTCCAACCTTACTGATTCTGTGATTCTGTGATTTTGTGATTAGTATTTCTCCAAAGGACTAAAGAGTAAGAGTAATTGTAACCGACAAATGTAAAACCAACTGTAAAAGTCTGGCATGCAGTGTAGCCAGACTGTACCACAGAAGCACCTAAACCTCCGTAGGAAATGTTCATATAGCACACAGTACACATAATTTCATTTTTTAACATTGACATGGATAACAACTCATTGCCATGATTCAATAAAGTGCATAAAAGCCCCCTGATAAGGGGTTCTGACAACCACAATGCACATTTAATCCCCAAACAACCTGCTTTCCTCCACTCCCTGCCTTTGCAGTGATGAATTTATACTCTCTCTTATTTCCTGCTGCATATTAGTGATAACTATTACATGGTATTTCATAGGTAAACACTGCACTGTTTTCGCTGCAACCCCATGCTAGAGGAGGGCTACTTGCTTTTAACATATATCTTCCGCAGGACAACTGGCTGCTTCAGGAGAGTTTGCTGCGCTCAAATCATAAGCCTTCATCTCATGGTTAATTAGAATATCTGTTTCTCTCTCCATCTTGTGTGTTTATAAATCTGTTAAAATTCAGTTTTTCAAATTGGATTTAATGCTCATAAAATGCTGCCCTCACCTCCCTAAACTGAAATAATTTAAAAAGGTCCTGACTTGAATGTTTTTGCCACAGAGTACCCACCATAATTGTGGATGACAACAAAAAAGCAGGTGCAAAGCCCTGCTTACTTAAACCATAGCAAAATCCAGACATTATACAGTGTGTAATTATGGTTACTTGGATTTGATAAACTAAACAGCATCAGGTGAAATGAAAGAAGGTGGCACAACAGAAACTGCTTGTTCGTAGTCAACACAACCTCCAAGGTGTGAGGGGACAAATCAAACGGAAAATTATTTTGAGAAACACAGTGTCAAAGTAACATAATAATGTTGCTGAAAATAAACCCTTTATATGGAATAGTGTGTCTAAGGCAGGTGAATAACAAACAAAATAGGGAAGCTGCATTTGAAAGAAAATGCACATACTTTTTCTCCTGGCCCTTTATTGTGAGTAGCAGCATAGTAGTGGACACAGTCAGTCCTTGCATTGCAGGACCTTTGTCTACCTGCAAAATAAAGCGTATTCTGGCAAAAGACCTCTTCTGCTGCTGTAGCTAGAAACAGATTCTGCATTCATATTTGTGGCCTTGACACATTTTTGTAGTCCAACCAATTTAAAGGAATATATAAAGGGATCATGGAATTGATCCTAAGGGCTTTTTTGCACTGCCAGCTACTTGGTAACTTGAACTTAGGAGCAGGGCCTAAGTTTGAAAATGTTAATCCAATATATTATTCCAGTGCCAAAGGTTTCATCACCTTCGCTGCATTTATAACCGTTCCTGTAAGCAGCTGATGCCGCAACAACAGGGCCGGACAGCCCTGTTTAAAGCTGTATCTGGCGAAAAAAACCCACAACCCAAAAACCAACCCCAAAAAGTTTTAATCAGAGGTTCTGCTAATATTCCATCGCAGGGATCCGGGGAGGGTGGGAGGCCAGGGTGAGTGGCTGGCACTGCTGTCAGCCACCTGACAAACACGGCCGGGGGAGCATGGGGAGGATTTTTTCCCAAAAGGGGTGATTATTTTCACATTCTTGGCGTTGAGGAACACGCTTGGTGCAGGCAGCCCACAGTGCAGCTGCATGGTGGCATGACCTAGATATTAGGGTAGTGTGTTATAGGTAGGATGGTGTGTTGGTAGCAGGATGGCAACAGGTTAGGTTAGGTAACAGGTTTGACTGGATTAGACTGGTAATAGGGGATAGGTTGGACTCGATGATCTCTAAGGTCTTTTCCAACCTTACTGATTCTGTGATTCTGTAATGCGAGCCCGGAGGGGCAAGAGCACGACACGGGGCACAGGGACACGGGCAGGGGACCCTCAGGCTCCAGACTTGGAGGTCTGGACTCCACGGCCTTGGAGGTCTTGTCACAATTCTGTCGTTCTGTGACTTTCCCACGCCTTGACTCTAAAGGGCATAAAAATCCCAGGGTTTCCTTTCTTAGGGGTCCCTACTCGGAGGCACAAGCTCGGTCTGTTGTTGCTTAAATTACTGCATCATGATTAAATTGTTTTAAAGATCCGGACTTCTGGGACTCTGCCGCGGGACACCCGGCGTGACCGAGTGCGGGACGTGCAGCCCGGCGGGGGCGGCGGCCTCGGCTCCGGGGCTCCCCGGCGACTGCCCGGGTGGCTCCTGGATGGTGGCACAGCCGAGCTTCCCCCAAGAGCTGCCGCCTGCCCATCCACGGGAGCAGAATACCCGCTCCTCCTCACTACGACCCGGTGTGGAGGGTGAGGGTTACACACCCCGAAACAGCGGGGCAGCGGGAGGGGAGCGCGGCCCTTTCCCCCGGCCAAGGTCCGGCCGGAGCGCGGCCCGGCGGGCGGGCGGGGCNAGGGGGAGCCCAGGGGCAGGGGACGGGCCGGCGGGGTCCGTGTGGGCTGAGCGTGTCAGCTGCGGAGCCTTCGGTGCGGAACTGAGGCCTCCCGCCGCCACTGGAATACTGAGCGGGAAGCGGGAGGGGAACAAGGCAGGGTTAGATTTCCGGTGAGTGGGTGGCGGGTACTCTGGCGGATCTGTGCCGTGCGGCATCTCTGTGGCGCCGCCGNCTGATCCTGGGGCTCTGGACAAGCAGGAGGATGTCCCAGCCCTGGGGTCACTCCTGATCCTGGGGCTCTGGACAGGCAGGAGGATGTCCCAGCCCTGGGGTCACTCCTGATCCTGGGGCTCTGGACAGGCAGGAGGATGTCCCAACCCTGGGGTCACTCCTGAGCCGTGGGCAGCTGCCCTGCGGGTTGTCCGGCCCTGCTGACACTCCACAGCTCGCGTTTGTAAAGTTGGTCAGAGGTCTTGAGTCTCAGAACTTACAGTTCCTCTGAAGATCTGACATTGTAGTTACACGTTTATAAAGCACATATTCCAGGCAGGTGAATATAAGAATAAGTTGAGTGGTATGATTCCCTTGTCTGTGGCCATTCTGATTTAGAATCAAAAATACTACGAACTTCAAAAGTCATATGAAATTTTAGGAAGTTTCTTTTTACAAAATCATCATTTTCTCTCAGTCTTAAGACCAATTTATGAAAACTGTAATTGTGTTTTTTAAGTATTTTACATTTTTAACATAGGGTTAAATAGAAAACAGAATCAAATATTCAATTACATAATTGTATGTGTATCAGTTAAACATCATATACGGATCCTGTGTCACAAGTAATTATCCTGGGAACGTGGGTTTATAATTACTGTGTGTCTTACCTTAAATAGTTTGGTTTACTCCCCAGAAGCTGTGCAGACAAAATGAAGACACTAAATTCCATTTTTTAAAACTTGTAGCTAGTCTCCTGTTTCCTTGCAGATTTATTTTTAACTGTTCAAGTTTTGTTTTCTTTGTGCTTAGGTGTACTTTTTTTTTTTTTTAAGCTGGAAGTACTGGCAATTTTGTAACTAGACATTAGACTTTATGGACTTGCGAGTGAAAGAGGCAAATCTGTGACCTTTCATGAAGCTGTTGTGAAACAGTGAGAAGGTGAGGGCCCAGCTGACAGGAGAGTTTATTTAAAGGCATATGTACTGTTGACCTTACATCAATGTCTTTGTGACACCGGAGGGGTTGTCTGGCACCCACTTCTCACTTGTGCTTTTGAAAATCTTGCAATTTACCAACTTCCACTGCTTTCTTCTTGGCATGAATCATTTGCCTAGTAATTAATGACATAGAAATTGATTTGAACAAATTTGGAGGTGCACTAACATTACTGGTAAGTCTGTGAAACAAGCTGGAGTAATGTTCTGGGGTGGAACAGGCATTGAAATTATGTTCTCCTTTCCCTTCCAAAATACATGTCTCTGCAGTGCCAGTGTATATCATGGATCATAGTCTGACCAACCTGCACTGAGCCAATAAGAAAGTATAATTTATTTGTAACTAAAATTTCCTTCTTTAAAAACCCTAGTTTGGAACTGTGACATCGAAATTTTAGCCTTGACTTCTGTAAACCCATGCTGACCAAGCTTACATTTCACTGATTTCTAAAAGCTCCTTGTTCTCTGCATTACAAAAGAGCACATTTATTTTCAGTAATGGTTGTTGCAGATCATCTGTGGAACCGATGGCATAGTCCAGTCACATCAGTGAGTTAAAAGGTTTGGGAACATATGGAGTACTGAGAAATTAAAACAGTGAGGGAAGTACGTATACTGCAGTGAAATACAGAAGAAATTTCAAGTTCTTTTAATGTGAAAATTGGAAAAGTTTGCTCTTTTTTCCTTGTTTAAACCTTTTTAGCTTTCTCTCTCATCCAGCAGTACAGGAAGCCATCTGTCAATCCCTTGGAGAAGTAAAACAGGAAAAAAAGCTGTAAAACAGAGAAAGAACCTTATAGCTTAATTTCCACTGGTTTGTATTAAAAAAAATATGCAGTATGTAATTAATTTATAATGTTCACATTGTAATATGGATGTTGAAGTCGAATTACTTTATAACATACGGTTGTCTTCCATTGTTGTGTAATCTGACTTTGAACCATGTATATTTCGATTATTATTAAAAATAAATGTGAACTGGAATTCCTTGCTTATATCTTTTCAAGGTGTCATGGAAAAACTTGGGCTTGGTCCAGAAGTCCTTCTACAGGAGAATCCCAGACTCATCTATGCTAGACTTACTGGATTTGGCCAGACAGGAAAGTATGCCAAGTCTGCAGGTCATGACATCAATTATTTGGCTTTATCAGGTAGGCTGTAAAACTTCTGTTAAATTAAGTTTTTCCCCCCCCTTAAGTCAAGACTCAGGGATTTTGTTGAAAGCAGATAGCTGGGACTATCTGAGATGCAGTCTGATGAAACAACTGAGCGGATCTGAAGTGTCCGTGAAATGGGAGTTTCCTTTCTCTGTGCTTTTCCCTGCTCTTTTCTCTCCAGTCAACTCTGGCGCTTGCTTAACCTCTCTGTAAACTTCCTCACGAGTCAAAGACTGGTCAGGAGAAATGAGGATTCTTTCTTCTAGGTTATTGAGAAGAAGCAGTTCATTAAGGGGTCCAACCAATCAACCAGCACAAGAGAGGAGGAAGTGTGGACTGGACAGGCTGTTTTGCCAGCAGCAGTGAGCTCTTAGGCTGGATCAGCACATCCTCTCAGGCTGTGCATTATTTTACTTCCTCTGTGCTATTTTATCATAAAAAAATTTTTCTTTTTAAGACAGGAGTGAAATTTTTCTTCAGGGCTTCACTCCTAGAAAATGTGTTTGCTTATAATCCCTAAAGGGCTGCAGACTGTTTTGTGGGTTTTTGAGGAAATTAAAGTGAGGCAGCCTAAGGTAATTGAGCTCTTGTGCTTTCCTTCTTGTAAATACAATGTGTCTGCATTGGTAGCAACTGAAAGGAAGTAAGCTTAAAATAAAGTGGCAGTGCTGTGTTTCATTAAGTTATTGTACTAATTGTGCTGGTTTTAAGTGTCATAATTCTGCAAGTATGCAGCAGCAAACAATAATAAAATTACCCAACTCTGGTGATGGCAATTCACACCTGGCCCTGCCTTCTATTCTTCAAACTGCATCTGTCTGTCCTTCTTCTCTGACCCTGTGAAGGGGGAGAGAAAGTGGCCCAAAACTTCTCTGCTTTCCTCTGGATAATGCATTTCTTTTAGCCCCAGCAAAGGGCCAGAGCGGAAGCACTGCAAATGTCATGATCTGGTATCACCTACTGTGAGAAGTCATGTGTTGTGGAATTGAGTTTCTTTAGGGACGGGTTCAGCCTTCTCTCATAATGTAAAATTGTCAGAGAATAAAAAGGTTAAAGGATGCCTCACTTGAAATGTTTTTGTCAAGATGATTTCAAAGTATTGGAGTGTTTTTATTTGTTGGTAGCGTAGGGAAGGAGTCAGTACAGAAACAGCATAGCCCATCCCTACCTTGGATTGTAGCACTTTATGTTTTACAGATAGAGTGGGTTTTTTAATTAGTAGCATTTGGTTAGTGCTATCTTTCAGGCATGTAATTTTGCTTGAAATTTCTGCCTATTTAAAGGAAATAGAACAAGGTGTTTGAGAGGTGTCATTCGTCGAAAATGAGATCTCATATTTGAAGTATTTTCCTGATGAGATTCAGCTTTCTTGAACAAAAATTGGCTTGTGCGAGGAACTCTAGAGAGAGGTTAGTATGTTAATCTCCTGATGCCTGTGAAAACCTTTAGACAGTTAAAAGGAAGGTTTTGGTCAGTGTCAGGGCTTGCACTACTGGATTTGGAAACTTCTTTGTACTGTGTGCTCTATTACTTGCACTTAGGAAGTGGATTAGACCGTTAGTTCTCTAAACAGTGCATCAGAACCATGCAGTTCTCAGGCAATTTTGGCCACGTATTCTGCAAGTCTCAGGCCTGCAGACATAGGAGAGCAGTAACTGCACTAGAGTTTCCTGGTTGCCCAAAAGGAATCACTGTGAGGGAACTATGTAGAGTAAGGTCACAGTAAATAGGATCAGGATGGCAGAGAAGTGTTAACATATTCAAAGCTGTCTGAAATAACCTGGCTTAGCCATTGCTCTAATTCCTTTAATTTCTGCATAATTGCTGACATAAACATAAATTCCCTGTGTTTGCACTGCATGCAATCTGAGACGTTTCTGTGCTATTCACCTCTTCCTCTTATATGCAGCCTTTGTTTTCCCCCCAAATGTTGTTGAAGAGGGAAGATAGGACTGAAGCAGAGTTGTCACGATGAGATCCTTTGTTATGGTTATTAATTCATAGGTCATGTGCACGTAAGACGGCACATCTGCATTTTTACTTTAAAAAATTCAAAGAAGAACAATTTATGAAAGTCTTTGAGCCATGTCTGTAATGCCTACTATAAGGGAGGTTCTATGCATGGATGAAGTACTAATAGTACTATAGCACTAATAATTACTGCACACAGGTTTTTTTTGTGACAATTTGCACCATATAGCCAAAATATCAATGGCTTCTGTGTGAGGCTTTTATTAATACCTTTAATTAAATCTTCATTAATAAAATCTTCACTAATGTGATTTCATATATTTTATTCTTTTGTGGATTAAAGAGTAAATATTTGCTAAGACATAGCCAAATAGAGACAGAAAATTGTTGATAGTACATTTTTTATCCCTTGTTTATTTGCATAGATTGGAAACTATGAAACTTTACTTGTAGAAATGTACAAATGAATATTTATAATTAATTTTATGCTTATTCTTGCTTTGTTTGCTCTGCTGTCAGGTGTGCTGTCAAAACTGGGTAGAAAGGATGAAAACCCTTATGCACCCATAAATCTTCTGGCAGATTTTGCTGGTGGAGGTGTCATGTGTGCATTGGGCATTGTTATAGCCTTGTATGAACGTGCCACATCTGGCAGAGGGCAGGTCATCGATGCAAGTATGGTAAGTTTGGTTTCAAGAAAGGTAGGTTTTCTTAGTTTTGCTTTTTCCTGCTCTAAANATTAGGTGCACACATTTGGTGTATGGACATAGGGTGTATAATAAACAATGTAATGCATAACAGCAAAAATTATGATACTAATGAAATTAATTTGCTTTATTCAAGATACATGTTCTTATGAATTTGTCATGTCTTACTAGTAGCACGGTTCCCTCAGATAGTTCAGACTACCATGGATCATTGCCAAGAAGTCAATTTCAAACACTTTGTGAATGTGCTGAAAAATAAATGAAAGGTTCAATTAGCTTGATAATGAACGGTGGATTTTTTCCACTGGAAGGCCACCCACATACACACAGAGGAAAAATACATATTCATATTTATCCTTGAACCTTATATCATCTGCAAGTGTTGTTTCTTGAACTCTCTGTTTTTCTGTTTTTCTTTTTAAAGAGCATTGCAATTAGAATTTGAGGTGTTGAAGTACAGTGAAGGCTATGTTTTGGACGTAAATATAAATAAAAAAAAAAGAAATTACCTAAATTGAAAAAAATCCCCTTGTCGAAGTGGTCCTGAAGATGGGACATTAGTAAGTGATATTGGCTCTCACGACTTGAGTGGGATTTTGACAAATTCACAAGACACTCTCAGAAGCAGGCCATGGCATTAGGTCTAGATGGAAATTCTATGGGAACAGTCCAAAGCAGGACTAATGTTTTACTGTAATGATAGTTACTAGTAGTTGATTGTTGAAATTAAAAACTTACGGAGTTCTACAGATGCTTGGAGGTTTTTTCAATGTTTTATCTAACAAGCTGAATGATGGATGAGCAATTGTATTTAGTGAGTTTACAGGAGACATGCGCATGAGAAGGACTACAAGTACGTTGGACGCTTGGATTAGAATTGAAAACGACCTTTTCAAATTGGAGAAATGACCTGAAAAAAATTGGCTGCAATTCATGGATACTACTGCTCTGTGGTCCTCTTGAGGCAGAAAAAATTAGCTGCACAAATGCAGTATGAGAACAATTGTCTAAAGTACAATCCTGGGGGTTTGTAGTAGTCACAAGCTGAACATGAGTCAACAATATGCTGTTGTTTGCTGTTGCAAAACACATACACACTGTATTAGGATGTATAAACAGGAACTAGAGCCAGCAAAGATTTTGCAGCAATTATTCTAACCTAATCAATGTTTATGAAGTCTCAGGAAAAATACTGTTTCTGATTTTTCTTTCTTTTTTTCTTTAAAAAAATATTGCTAATTTGAAGAAGTCCCAAGAAGCATGACAAAAACTGAGACTCTGAAAACAAAGAAAAATTGAAGGAGTTGTGTATTTGTGAAACAAAGGCTGTGGAGGGTTGTGACAAGTCTTTATATATTGAAAAAGATACTTCTTGTCATTTGTAGTGTATTACCTTATTCTCCTTCTCATACTAAAAAGAAGTAAAATAATTTGTTAGGAGAAGAATTAGTGTAGATCTGCTAATGTCCTAGCGAATTTTTTAGCTTATTTGGAATGGCACATGTTCCAGGGGGTTTTGTGGGTTTTTTAAGCCTTTGAAAATTCTCTCTTTCAATCTTTTCTTGCCTCACTGTAATTGCAGAATTTACAGTTCCCTGCTAATGTGTCTGGTGACCTGTGAAATGGATGGAATATTGTCGAGTATCACAGGATGTACTTTACCTGGCATTTTGTTACATTGCTTTTACTTGAATAGACTTCCAGTGACACAGTTGATGAAAAACAGGGGTGCAGTAGCAGCAAAGACAGTTAGACAGATGGAGTGGATGAGCCTGTTTTTACAACTGAGTTTTTTTCATTGGAGTAGGAATTTTTAAAATCACCATACTACAGCATTTCAGCTGTCATTTCTTTTTAATTTGTTGTTGTTGAATAGATCCATTGCTTAGGTTGTACAGTTTCGGTAGTCTGAATACGTTAACAACTCTGACATAGGGTGGAATTTTCTACACCAGAAGAGGGAAAATGAATTTCTTTTTTAGCAGCTTTGTATCATTAGGAATATTTTCATTAGGTTTTCGTGCTACATCATGGATTGGTTTATTGACAGTTTGGTGACATTTGGGGTTTTTTTCATTATATTGCAATGTCTACTTTTCTGAAGTAATCTAAAGAAATAAATTATTTCTCGTTTCTGGGTTAGTTATTCTAGCTTGAGATCGGAATTTTGGGGATGGAAGAAATTGTAGTAATTTGTTTGTAATTATTATGCCCAAGGCTGAAAAGTGGATTGGCAGCATTTTTACTAACAGTAATGTAAACATGAGGAAGTAAATCTAAACTGATGCAAAAAGAGGGTAGAGAGGTTCAGGCCAAGGGTTGGACGTGCATCACCTGCTCACAGGGTCCAGTGTTACTGTTGTACTGTGTAAAAACTAGATGCTGGTTGCTGTCTCTTCTCATTGACTCTGTAGGGATCATGGCTGTCTGGCAGTAAACTTGGTAAGTGTCCATGTGCTGAGTGAGTAAGATATGGAGTGGACACTGATACAGCACAGCAGGCAGAGTTGTGCATCTGCTTTCTTGCACCACACTGGAACAGAGGCATGTGAGTCAGGGACACCCTGTAGTTTCACTGCAAATTCAGCCACAGAACCTTCTGGTGATGGCAGGCATCTGACTGAGCATGACTCACTCTTTGTGAAAGGACAGCCACAGGAAAGGATGCTGGTAATGATCACTTGCATAATAGTCTCATGGCAGGAGCCTTTAGCTGTCCAGGAGAAGACTGGGGTTCCAGCTTTTTCTCAGCCTGGAGGTATTCAAAACCAAAGCTCCCACATCCTTCAGACCTTCATCAGTCACGAGGATAAAGGTTAGGTTGGTGTGGATTCATTCTCGCTGTTGTTTGAACTATTTCAGTCTGCAGAAGGAGCAGAAGGCTTGTGGAACAGACAGGTCACCCAGTGGGGTGGTGCCTCTGGGTCCTTGTGCCCGCTTCAGAGACTGGTGATGCTTTTATGATGAGGGAGCCTTTAAGTGAAACACATAATTAAGTGAAACACACAATTAAGTGAAAGACTGTAGTCGTGCTGCAATTAGGTTTAAGTGTAGTGTCCCCCTGTTACCATTTTGCAAACGTGCAGATGAAGTTATACAGTATTTTCTGACATGAAAGTACTTTAATATGTGACAAGTAGGGCAGAAGTATTCGTGATCCTGAGGCACGTAACACACATTAAATGAAGAAGCCTCCTTGACTGCATACTTTAGAGATTTGCGTGTTTTCAATTCTTGCTTAGAAAGGTGTAATCTAATAAATCTTTCCAAGTGAAAACTTAGTAACTTTTTTATTTTGGTACAGTATTTGTGTTTTTCTCCATAGACAAGAAATTTTACGTAGCTGAAAGTGCATGAATCAAAATGATTCTCAGAATTATAAAACTCAAGTTTTAGTCTGTTCTACTGGAATGTTTCTGGCCATAGTCTGTTGACTGGTTCATCTTTGCTTACAGTTTTTCTCATGCAGTTGGAAGAAAATCAGTTGTGCTCGTGAGCAAAACTGGGATGTGATTTTTGCTTGAAAGACTGGTACAAGCTTCATAATTATTGAAAAGCTGAACAAACATGATTTTCATCTGGTTGTACTCCACATAGCCAAAATTTTGAGGAGCAAGTTGGAACAAGGATTAATCTTGTTTCCTAATGCTATTCATCAGACACTTGCCTGTTTAGAGATTGCCTTGCTATGTCTATGTATCTGTTTTAACTTAGAGATGGAGTGGAGATTCCAATTCCAATGGTCTAAGAGCTTTAAGCGTTGACGTCCTTCAATTTTGCCTATGAAACAGCAGTCTTTATATACTTAGTATGTTTAAAGAAGGTAATGTTGATTTGATACTTAAAGGTCTGGTAAAGGCATCTTGTTTTCCAGAGGTTTAAAAGGCTTTCACAGCTGTCATCATACTTAAGGTTCTATAGAGCTCATCCTGTCACCTAAAATTACTCCTGTTCTCATTGTGAACTCCTAATGGTTTCTAAATTAGGTAACTTCGTGCACCGAAAGTGTGTAATCCATCTGAAGCTGAATTATTACATTTATCCTCTTTCTTGTTCTCTGATTATAGATGCAGTATAAACAGTAGTTGAAAAATTTAAGAAAGGAGACTGGTTACCAAAGATTGCATCATTAAAAACCATACCTATTTTAGAAGCTTTTTGGTGTTTTGTTTTATATAGGATTTTATCTAGAATATTATCACATGCCAACTAGTTTACTGGAGCTGTTATTTTTCCATGTGAATCCTCAAGGTAGAAGGAGTAGCATACCTCAGTTCTTTCCTGTGGAAGACACAAAATTTGGGACTTTGGAGCAGACCTCGAGGTGAAAACCTGCTAGATAGTGGTGCGCCTTTTTATGAAATCTACAGGACCTCTGATGGAAAATTCATGGCTGTTGGTGCCATTGAGCCTCAATTCTATAAGGAGTTAATAAAGGGTGAGTAGCTTTGAGCAGTTTCTTCACATCAGCAAAACATGTCTGAATGAATTCTTTAATAATTGATTTTGATTGATGACTCACAGTTACGTGATTTCTTTCTAAAAGTAAAACATTTCCTGAAGCCAGCTGGGTAGTTGTGTAGCAGTTTAATTTACTTTTTTCTAGCAATTAATTAATTTCTTTTTCATCTTTATTTCCCTCTTCACCTTACTCTCAGAAACTACAATTAAAATGCAACTCTTTTTTCTGGAGTTATGGTAATGATGATGGGAGAACAAAACATCTATTTGTGGAAATCACTCTTTTCAAATGATTGTACTTTAAAAAAGGACACCTAATTATTTGGTATTGCATATAACATTTCAATCACTTTCAGTTATTTGTGTTATGATTATAAAAGAAAAAAAAAAAAGAAAATGTTTAAATTGTTCCAGAAAGGAATATTCGTTGAAAGCAGGTCACAGTATTTCTTGATAGAAAAAACTTTTGTAGAAGCGAATTCTGCTGTATAAATTAGTTTTAACCACACAGTTTCAGAGTGCTTTTCGTGTGCAGCTGTGGATATAGTTTTTTTATTTGATTGAAGGCTCTTTAAACATGACCATAAACTATAATTTGTCTGACTGGGCATCAGGTGGTTGATGGTGAGCAATTGTTTTCTTTCGTGCCTCTTTTCTTTCTTGTGTTTTATTTTCCTCTGTCACTATTTTTTCCCTCTATCCCTTACATTTTTTCAATTATTATTTGTTTCTAATTATTAAACTGTTTTGATCCTGACCCATGAGCTTCTTTCGTGCCTTTACTCTTCCAGTTCTCCCTGCTCCTGGCAGGTGGAAGGGGGTGAGTGGCTGTGTCATTCTTAGGTGCTGGCTGGGGTTAACCCATGACAGCTCCTCACACAGGCAGTTCCTGCAGCTCAGCCCCAGCCAGCTGAGTTGTGCTGACAGGGGTGTAGGCAGTGCCAGGGCCTGCTCTTCAGGGGTTTTTGAAATTCAGGAGGGTGGTAAGATGAAGTGAGGGTGTGGGATTCTAAGGCTGATACTGGGTGTAAGGTGGGGTGTGCCTTTGGTGACCTGGATCCCAAGGAGAGATCTTGTTTCATACAGCTTAGCCTGTGGTGCTGCCTGAATTCCTGCACATCTCTTCCTGAAAATGGCTCCTTCTCCTGTAGCTGAAAGAAGTCCATGCAATTGTGTGGCATATCGAGATCGGTACATGCTGATACATGAAATGCACAAGGCAGGATTCTGGAGTGACTCAGGGACACATCCAGCAATATGTTGGACAGATCAGATGTCACCCTTGGACATGGAGTGTTCTTGGCTGAAGAAGATGACATTCAGTCTCTAGTTGTCCTGCGAATAACTTGCTTGTGAACTCAAGTTGTAAGCAACCTGATCTTGAAAAAGAAAGTACTGTATTCTGATCATTCTACGCTCTGCAGTTCTTTGAAATGTTTTTCTCATCCAATCCCCTGAGATTTTCTTGTTTTGAAAAAGTGGGAGTTGGAGAACAAAAATAAATATAAAACTACATATCAAAGTAAAATGTAAGCATGTGCTCTGGAAGTTAGGGAATTTGGTATTCCAGTAAATATAATCAGGGAGAATACAACGAAAACAAGAAAGAAAGCCCCTTACTCAAACACTCATATGTTTGGCTTAAAGTGATCAAACACTGGCCTGCAGTATTCATAGCTGCGGTATTCTTCTCTGGAGATTAAGTTGAATCACACTTACTTCTAAGTTACAGAAGTGGGATGGAATCTGTATTTGTTAAAAAAACCAAAACAACCCACCAGAGCAGTTCTGTAATGGAGTCTGGTTCTGTTTGTGACTGTTCTCAGTGAACTGCTTCAGTGTATTGATCATTGCTACTGGGCAAGACAGGCCCGGACAACCTTATTTTCAGGTTTGAAAGTATTTCTTGTGCTTACAATTCAGAGAAATTACTTTATTTTAGCAGCTGAAGTTTCAAAAATAGTTATTCTAGCTATAAAGAACCGGTGTGTAACTATTTGTAAGTAGACAACAACTGCAGTCATAGTTGCCTATGTTTCATAGTTAAAAACATGCCTATGTAATATTAAAAAAATTCAGTATACAGTCTTTCAGGAAATTGAGGTTTTTGCTTTTAATTGCATCACAGTCTTTGCTTGTTTACACTCAATGAGTTTTCTTCGTTTATTTTATAAAAGTGCCTTGTTTGAAATATCTGACCAAACTCAAGATTTTCACAGAACATTGCATTTTAAAGTAACTGCGTTTTTTTCATTGAATTTTGGATGAGTATCATGAATTGTTCAGACTTTAACATAGGAAATATTTATTCCTTTCAGTACTTATGGTTTCAATCTTTCTGAAGCAATACTGTATTACATTAGAATAGCAGATCCTTCTTGTGGCTTACAGATTATTTATTTTCTGGGATATCTATTACAGAAATTAAATTCAGAATTTAAGCCTTTGAATATTATAGGGAAGAAAAAGCTGCCTGTGAGATTTGTATTGCTCTTTCACAAACCTGGGGAGCTTTGACTTAAGCTGAGTCGTCTGTTCCGGACATTAATTCCAGCTTTGAAGTGGGTTTAAAATGGTATGTTCCAGTTACAATTTCCGTAATTTTATTTCATAGCTCTTCCCCATAATTCTGGTCAGTTCTGCTCTTGAACAATTTGATGCTGTTCCAGATAAAACATATTCAAAAACCACTTGGTTTTTCTCTCTCCATATTCAGAGAGTCGGTTACTTTTGCCATTCCTGCAGAATGAGAGCACAAGGGTATGGGTGTTGCAGATGTCAGCTGGAGATTTAAGGATTGCAGGACGGAGAAAGGAACATGATTTCTGAACCATTTGTTCCTGCTCACAGAGTTCTGTTGAGCTAAAGTGGAACTGATTTCCTTTTGGTTTTGGTTCACTTCAGTTTTTCCCTGCAGAACTGGTAACCCAGAGGGCAGTTAATGATATGGCAAGCGAAGTTCTTAAGAGGTCTGCAGCAGGAAACTTAATTTAAGGGGAAAAAAAAGACTATATGAGAAACTGAAGATGTATAAAATTGATACAGTAAATATTTGCTGCAGTAGCTGCACTATTAGCTGTACTAGTCTGGGCTCACTATAGACTATTTACTATTAATGAACAAGCTGTAGTCCTTTTGCAGATACAGTTTTATTGCTACAAAAGTCAGATAATAAATAGCTAAAATGCCTTTGTGTTTGGCTACAATGCCTATTGCATCTTAAGAAAAATCTGATGTAAAAACCATGTGCTGCTAATCTTAATCTTTTGACAGAAAGAGACAGGATGTCTTGCAACTGACCTGTGAATTGCTTCTGCAGGTATCTCTTGACTCTTAGTAATAGATGCTTAGTATCGCTGCAGCCAGGCTACAAGAGGCTTGAAGAACACAATAAATTCTGTGTTTCAGATGAGAGTAAAGGTCCAATTCTGCCTTATCATGTGGTGTCAAGTCAGTTACAAAAGATGAACTTATTATTCATTTACATTGTTGTGAAAAGCACTGACAGTCACTAAAGTCCTGAGCATGTACTGGGTAGTAGTCCTTGCATACTACTTTGAGACTCCTGTGTTGTGTGACTTCTGTTTAAAAAGGAAGGAAAAAAATCAGTAAGCACTTTAAAAACACAGTTTACATAATTTTGAAAGATTTCCACATGGCTCTCCCATTTGGAATTGTAAAGTCTTACATACTGTATTAAAAATGTGCAGATACACTGAATTCAATTCCACATTGTTATTAAGATGTGACAGTTTCCTCAGTAAGTTTTAGACTCAGAGCATTGTGTTATGTTTTATTTTAATTAAGTTACTCCTGTAAGTTTTAAACATTGTACAAATAGTGTAGGGCCAGGTTCTTGCTGCACCAAAACATTTGCAATTGTGGTAATTAAGCATCTCACCTTAGATTACAGCTATGGATACATTTACATTTACAGTGATGCTCAGCAGTATTCTGGTCCTGATCAAACTTTTGGTGACCTGTCACTTTCTAAAAATTCTGAGCAGAGAAGAGACTTTATATAGTTAATGAAAATTCAATACTGTCTTCGAATCTGTAATTCTTTGAATATTCTGAAATTCAATTCTCTCCCAGAGTGAGAGTGAATTCTGTTTTGATAGAGAGAGTGCAATGGCATGTACCTTATAGCTGCCATTTGGGCCAAAATTAAGGATTCTTATACTAAGTGGTTCTTTTCAGTCACGTTGCAGCAACATGAATTCAGAATTACTGTGCTATGACCATACAATTTTGAAAAGAAAATTAGCAAGTTCAACAAAGAAATCCTGAACAAACCTCTGGTTTTAAAATATTGTGGCTAAAATATTGTAAGAAACTGTAAAAAAATATGTACTGTAAGAAAAGGTAAAGAGGCTTGGCTGATTTCTCTAATGAATTTGTTTTCTTTTGCTTGAAATAGGTGCCTGATTTTACTGCACTTTGTCTAAGAAATCCGGCTTTCAGTTCATTGCATCAGTAAAATGAGATACAGATATATGTCAGTAAAGTTAAAGCATTTGAAGGAGATCTAATCATCATCACAAATAGATCATAAGTACATAATCGTCATAAGTAGACAATTCTTAAGTTTTAAAAAATGGTTTCAGAGCTGCACCAGCATAGGTTACCTGGGCTTTTCTAAATGAAAAGTCTCTAGATGAAAATTTGAACTAAAAGACTTGGAAGCAAGGTGTAATTGCATTACAAGGCGTTCTGTGTAAGAAATACTTTGCTTTTGATGACATTGAGTGAAATCTGTCATCCTGTGGTATCCCGGACAATTCTGTGCTGTGTAATTGTTTCCTTGTTGAGTCAGTCACTCGTGCTGTGATTCTGCTCATCTGCACCACAAATGGTTAGCACAAGCTGGAAAATGAGAAGCTGTAGTGCTCAAATGCTCTCAGTTCATGCTATTTAAATTTGAAGTCTTCAGTAGTAAACGGAAAATGAGCATGTAATATTAAATTCCAGGTTTTGCATAATGCCAGAGTGTGTGGGGTTAAGTTCAGCCAATTTTCCATCTGCCACCATCATCAAATATAACTGTGTAATGGGATAGTGGTAGAGCTCTGTTCGTGTTGGACTGGCTGCTAGAACCCAAACTGGAATTAATAAGCAAATAAGTACCTATGAAACAAGTTTCCAGCTGACAAGATTTCATGCATTGAGACAGGATCTCAGGCAGTGTGTCATTACTTATCTGTACATACTGTGGAAGGTAAATCTGTCTCCCATCATAGTTTGTAAGTAAACTATACAGCAACTGTTCATCTTCAGTCATACCCTTTAAAATTAATAATGAAATTAATTTTGAAAGTATTGCTAGCTTTTATTTAATTATGGATGTTCAACGGGCTGCCCAGGGAGGTGGTGGAGTCGCCGTCCCTGGAGGTGTTTAAGAGAAGACTGGACGAGGAGCTTAGTGACATGGTCTAGCTGGGGGGTGTAGGGCTGGATGACCCTGGGCCCCTTCCGGCTCGGAGTGGCCTGCTAGACTGTGAGGGATCTAGGTTGGTGTTACGCTCTGGGATGTGCTCTCGGTCTCTGTACGGGTGTTAGATGGTGAGTTGGACTAGATGATCCTTGTGGGTCCCTTCCAACTCATAATATTCTGTGTGATTCTGTGATTCTGTGAATCTTCAGCTGATTTCTTTTTGGGATGACATGAGTGGTTATGAACACTAGATTGTACTTCAGTAATTTAAACTGCACATGACTTGGTAACACCTTAAAGATGATATTTACCTTGTAGTAGCATTTATCCTGGTATCCATAGGCATCTGTAATAGATGTGAAAATGCTTATTTTTATCTTTGATTGAGCTGAATTTCTTCTAAACATTAACAACTGCAAGGCTGTATTTCTCAATCTGCAGATGAGCAATTCCTGTGTTTGCTTTTGAAATACTGGAGTACAATTTCAAAGCATGTACTATTCATTTTTAAAGCAATTATTTAAGAATCTTGTAATCAAGATAAGGTGATAAGGAATCTGTAGAAGATGCCATAAGGTTTTTTCGGCCAATCTACAGATAAAGATTTAGAGGAGTTCTGTGTGAATTCTAGCTGTAAACACCCATCTAGTAGCCAAGCCTGTTAATAGTTTTTAGTCAGATCATCAATCTCATACCAGATATCCAAAGATATAAGAAAGAATGTTCAAAATTACGTTTGCAGAGCTCTGTTTTTAACTGCCTTTGACACAGGACTGTTGTTTTCTTAGCAGCTCCCTTTTTGTTACTTGTGAAGCATTATAACAAGAGTTTGTCTCTAGTCTTTCTAATTTCTCCAATTAACTTCTTATCTCTGCTTTTTCTGTATTTTTACTGCTGTGTTCATGCTTCTGCATTTCAAGATGGGACTGTTTGGATGGCCTCAAGACGTATACCAGTTTTGATTTCTATTTGATATCACAGGCTCTGCTTGTACCTCCGTAATGTCTCCATTTTCAAAGTGTAGTTTACTTGCCTTTTCTCTGTCTTGTTTCTTTCCTCCTTTTTGAGATAAACCCTACAAGAAGTGATAAAAATTCTTGCATCTCCTTGAGGGCAGAATGGAGGGTAGTGTGTGCAGAGAGCAGAATCTCTGAAAACAGAAACAGAAGTTGGAAAGTAGCAGCACAGAAGAGATGTAAGCTCCCCATTGAGAGGGATTGTGGTGTTTAGTTTAGGGAAGGACCTGGGTCTTGCCAGGTCTTGCCTGTTTCAGGAGGTTTTCAGTACCAAGCCTTTATGCCCATCCTTTGCTCTTGTGTCTCAGAAGGGATGTGCATGTTGCATACCTGGGTAGTCCTTGTGACTGAAATGGAAAGCAGAGTTTTTCAGCAGTTAGTGAGAGAAAGAGGAGTGGGTTTCTCTTTTCCCAAAAAGCAGCAGCCTTGTGGCCTCTGAGCCTGGATACAGCCATCCCCACCATCTTCTCCAGGGTGTAGAAATAACCTGATGGTATTGGACTTCAAACACTGTAGCTTGCTGAACGTCCAGCTCTGGCAGAGGTGCTGGCCTCTGTGAGAGAACTGTACTGCTCTAGTCCAGGACCTGTCCAGCAGACTCCTATTGTCCAGCAGAATACCTATTGCAGAAGCTCTTCTCAGGACATTATTGTCTCTAGACAGCTGCTGCTTTTGTGAAGTGTTTTTACAAATTAGTGTTTATTATATGTACTTAGTTAAAAGGCAGTAGCTGATGCAGTTTAGTCTAACTGCAATTATCATAGAGCATTTTATTCCTCTGCTCCTTGCCATGCACAGATGCCTGAACAAAGTTTGATGTGACTTCTAGTACTGCCTGGAAAATACTAGCTTCTTGAGGAACATACCTACTTGTGGGGATCACTTAAGTAGTTTATCTCAGCTGTACTACAGTTAAATTTTGCTTTTCTCCTTTCAGGTCTTGGATTAGATTCAAATGAACTTCCCATTCAGATGAGTTTATCTGACTGGCCTGAAATGAAGAAAAAATTTGCATCCATATTTGCACAGAAGACACAAGCTGAGTGGTGTAGGGTATTTGATGGTACTGATGCCTGTGTGACCCCTGTTTTATCCCTCGATGATGTTGCCTCACATCAGCATAACAAACAAAGAAGTTCTTTTATCAAAAATGATCAGGGGGAGATAAGTCCTAGACCTGCTCCTCTTCTATCAAGGACTCCTGCTGTTCCATCTGGTAAAAGAGATCCTTTTATAGGAGAACACACAGAAGAGATACTTCTAGAATATGGGTTTACTAAGCAAGAGATTGCTAAGCTTTATTCTGATAAAGTAATAGGATTCAGCAAACCCCAAGCTAATTTATAATCTCTGACTGTGCATATCAGACAAATTTCAGGCTGATAATTTTTTATGCATTAAACTGATACAAAAAATGCTTGCATAATATTGCTTTTAAATATACTTTTAAGAATTATTGAAGTTTTAAATTTAATTGAAAAGAATGGGAGTCATCTACATGAATGGTCTGCTCTCTAAAATGATACCATAATTGTGTTCCGAAGATCTACACAGTTTGCTCAGTAAGCACCTGTAAATATGTAGAATGTTTGTTTAAATATTGTATCCTGTGTTTTTTTTCTTATAATTCTTAGTTATACCATTGCTTTGTAATATATGTTGTAATTACATGAAGGCAATACTTTTAATAAAATATAATTGTATTCTTCCTAAATGAGTGATTGTGTTGTTTACTCATAGATTAGAAGTGACTTTTTCCTCTGTTTTATCATGTTAATTTATTCGCTTTGTCATGCCAAAATGGTCAAACTAATGCTCTTTGCTTATGGGCTGCTGCAGAGCTAGTATCATAATGTTAATCTATTTATTAGCGTGACTACATTTTCTCAATGCAGTCTCCTGATTATATTACACTTGGAATTTCAGTTTGGCTAGAAACTCAATTCGGAACTATTTTTTTATATTTTAAAAATACCTGCCAAGTATTAATCCTTTCCTCTCTTTATGGAAAAACAGTTGGCAACATAGCTGCACGGGTTTTAAACTATGGTTATTCCATGTTGGTTTTCGTTTCCTTCAAAATTAAACCGTCATTTGAAACTGTATTTTTCGGGATAAAAGAAAATTTTTTTCTTCTTTTAGGAAGAGTTGGTTATATGGCCTTAATAGAGTATTCTCTAATCCAGCCTGTGAAGTTGGGGCTTTTTCATAATTTTGTCTGTGTTTCGCTGGAGATCAGTTTGTTGCTTATAAAGGCTTCCACAACTGAGGTGTACACCAGCTCATACTGGTGTACAGTATGTCAGAAATGTCGGCATTATTACCAGAAAAAAGCCTTTTACATTCTACAGGTTGAACACCTCCCTGGAAGCAAGAATTCTCTAGTAAATTCTGAATTATGTAAACAATCAGCAAAAGCAACTTAAGTTTCCAGCTGATAATGACTCTAATGTAAATTACTGAATATTACACGCATTTATGGTAGGACTTTGCAGTTTTATTAGTCTCAGATGCATCTGATCATCAGTGTCAGTAACCAGTGACACTGATCAGTGTCAAATGTAATCTCCATTGCACCTAAATTTTGACCCCAGAATCGCTGACGTCAATTTAAAAACTATCACTTCAGCATAGGTTGGATCATCTGTGTCTCTCGGGTAGCTAACCTGAAAGGTACAGTTTGGGTGTGTTACTACAGATTTCTTTTCAGGTCTTCCCTTGGCAGATAAGACTTTAAAAAAACCAAACATGTAAGTGATGCTGATACCATAGCCAAAACCCAGCAGAGCTTTCTCTTCACAAGCCAAGAAAATAATCCATTCTTTTGAGGGTGGTACGCAGCAGATACAAAACCCATCAGTTGCTGTTTGACAAACTCCTGCCAAGCTTTTTATCTGCTACTAGCATTCGAGGGCAGGGGTAGGTTCACTTACTCATCTTTATGAAATGCACTGAAATCCTTGTCTGGATACATAGAGATTTTTCCTCCCAGTTTGATCAGCTGGAAATCGGCACTTTGATACTCCTCTTGCTGAACGGAAAGATAAAGGCTCTGAATTCCTGGTATTGCTGCTGTCTTAAAGCAGCAAGAGGAATAGCTTTGTGTCAGGGCTAATCCTGCGCCTTGTATGTATGTCCTTGTTATATGTGTGCTTCATGCATAAACAGTAATTCCTTAGTTGTGGATAGTTGGGAGCTGTGCAGAAGCCTAAGAGCTCAGATCTGCTAATGTTAACACTTCCCCGCCCCCTTCCTGGCATAACTTGTGATCGCAGAGCCATGAAAGTATGTGAGTCCCTCCCCCAGCACAGACCGATCCCACCCGGCATATGATCTGGGCCCCATGTCAGCCGGAGCAGGCAGCACCAACTCACCACAGCGCTGCGCGTAGCCGAAGCAATGACCTTAACGGAAGACAGCTTCCACAGGGCTCTTCCACCCACTTCTGAAGTGGCCAAGGCCGACATGGACAGCATCAGGGAGAAGGAGGAGGCTCGGGAGCAATCAGTGATAAGGACTGGGGCAGTGGTGCCAACGAAGCGAGAGGTGGGAAGGCTGATCATGCACAGCATGGCAATGTTTGGCCGGGAGTTCTGCTATGCCGTGGAGGCCGCCTTTGTCACGCCAGTGCTGCTCAGTGTAGGGCTGCCCAAGAACCTCTACAGCTTGGTGTGGCTCATCAGCCCTATCCTGGGCTTTGTGCTGCAGCCCGTGGTAGGTTCAGCCAGTGATCACTGCACCTGTAGCTGGGGCAGGAGGCGACCTTACATTCTGGGTCTGGGCATCATAATGCTGTTAGGCATGGCTTTGTACCTCAATGGGGACGTGATGGTCTCAGGTGAGTGAGGAGCATGCACTGTGCTGACAGACAAAACTCATCCTAGTCTTTTGAATGAGAGAAAAGACAGGGGTTCCACTTTTCCTTCTTAAAGTGGACTGTTAAAACTGGTATTGCGTGACTCAGCTGCATTGAAGCAGCTGGGGACAACTGAAGTCCTTGTATACGTTCAGTCCTAACACTGCATGTTCTGTACCATATACATAGTGTTCTGTAGTTTGTGCATGTGATTAGTCTGTTTTATGTTGGTTTGGTTGACTGATAAAGTCATATAAGTGAATATCTGCTTAGGCCTATAGAAGTTCTTATGAACTTAGCTTAAATGATAATACTGTTTTTGTGATGTGATAACATACATTCAAACTGACTTTCTACCTATTAATTCCATATTTTATATAGATTAGTATTCATAATACATTAATTATTGCAGCACTAGGGACTTTGTTATGCTGGTGAAAAAGAGAGGTTTTTAACTCCTTGAAAACCCTGTTGCACCTGGAACATGCAAAATCAAACAGGAGTGAGATTCCTAGATACTGTTATACTTCAGCTTGGGATGTAACTTCTTAAAGTCTTGATGAAAGTCTTTTCTGATCCTATAACTTGGCAGATGGGGGAGGTGTGTGTTTTTATGAATTGATTTATTCTTTCTTCCTGGATATCATTGATGTTCAATATACTTGATTTTATTTGCCCAGAAAGAGATGTTGCATTCAACTCTTGATTATCCAAAACAATGCAAGAGTAGAACAAATAGAAAAAAACAAATAGTACTATGAAAATCATGTATTAGGCTGCCTATGGAGGTTTAAAGAAATGGATTAAGGACAGTAATGCTCTTGATTGTGAAGCTTGGAGCACCCTGAGCATGTCCTGACTCAAGGCACAAAGTAACCCAGCACAACTCAGCACTACAGAGACTCAGTTCTCCTGCTTTTCTGATGTGATTCTGGTGTCACTGCTCTCTCTTGCATAACCAGCAATTGTTTAGATTTGGAAGTATCAGGAAAGATAAAATGTGTTTTTGAAGAACATGGCACTGTTGCTGTCAGAATGAGGGTGTTTTTCTTTTTGTAGCTTTCATCGATGAGAGAGACAAGCAACGGACGTGGGCAATAGTCATTACCATGCTGGGAGTAGTACTTTTTGATTTTGCAGCTGATTTTATTGATGGCCCCATCAAAGCGTATTTATTTGATGTCTGCTCTCATCAGGATAAAGAGAAGGGTCTGCATTACCACGCCCTCTTTACAGGTACTCAGGTCCCTTCTTTTCCTCCCTTCATCTCAAAGAAGGGGAAGGTAATTGCATGGATTTTATCCTCAGTGTGTTTCTAATCTTGAATGAACTGATCATCTGATCCTGCACTTGAGTCACGAGTCTTTTGTTGCTGGGTTTTCACTACTTCAGAGAACAGCAGCTTGTGATTGCTGCTACAAGAATTCTACTGCAGAAGGCTGCAGGCATAAACAATTATAGCAATATAGCCATGATTTAAGTAAGAGCAGTTAATTAGTTTAAAAAGTTAGGTACTTTTTATTTATATTGTTTTGATTTTTTTCCTAGCTTGTGGTGATGCAAAAGTCAATGAATGTAACTTGTTTCCTTGCAATTGCACATGAAAATAATATTTTTCACTCAGTTTGTGACAGAGAGCAAGCGCAGCACAAACCAGAATAGCTGATTTCCATTCTTCACCACTGCTCCGATAGGTGCTGCACAGAAATAGAAGTTCTGTGTAAAATCCAGAACTTCACAACTTCCACAAAATAGGTCCAAGCAGTTCAGTCCACGCTCTTCCAAATGACGTTAGCAGTTCCATTTGACTTTGTACATGTTTGGAATGCTGCTGATTTTCAGAAAGACATGGAACTGTTGGAGCAAGTCCAGAGGAGGGTGAAGAAGTTGATCAGAGGACTGCAGCACCTCCCCTATGAACACAGGCTGAGAAAATTCGGGCTGTTCAGCATGGAGAAGAGATTGTGTGGAAACCTCAAAGCAACCTTCCAGTCTCTGAAGCGGCCTACAGGGAAGCTGGAGAGGGACTCTTTGTCAGGAACTCTTTGTCAGGAAATGTAGTGATAGGACAAGGAATAGTTGGTACAAAATGAAAAAAGAGAAATTTATGTTAGATATTAGAAAGAAACTTTTTAAGGGGAAGGTCGGAGACACTGCGACAGGTTGCCCATGGAGGTTGCGGGTGCCTCATTACTGTCAGAGTTCAAAACCAGGTTGGATAAGGCCTTGAGCAACCTGGGCAAGTGGGAAGTGTCCCTGCCCATAGCAGGAAGGTTGGAACTAGATGAACTTCAAGTCCATTCAAACCCCTCAAAATTCTTTGATTCTATGAAATCGTCTGCACTATGCGAGCCCTGTGTTGAGCTGATGCACAAGGAAGACACATAAGGCTGTGTACCTCTAAGGGGAATTGGGAGGAGCTTCCCGCCGTGTCTGAGAATAGTCACTGTGAAAGGACTAGACAAAAAGACTACGTGAGAAGTCATGCAATGTGTGTTAGAGCACATTGTGGTGGCCACTGAGACACATCAAAAGCAGAGCCATGTAGATTGAGTAGCAGTTACTCTGCTCAAGAAGAGGGGTGTAGTAGCATTAACAACATGGTTATTTTAGACATATGAGGTACCTGTGATCAAGAACACAGATTATAAGGGAACCTTAAAGCCACATGGGAATGAAATCAGTATAACAATTAGAAACTGACATACAAAATTTTAAAGAATCACTTGTCTGGATTGAGAAAGAAGTGAGTGATTTTATATATTCTTTCCTTCAGCAGAACTCTGGTTGCAATTATTCCTTAGATGATACTAAAAAGACTCCAAATTTGGAGCTGCAAATTTAGCTGATTCATTTATGTATTTTGCTATGAAAAGGGATGGGGGACAGATAACATCAAATAAGACTGGACCAATTGCATGACTAGATTCTGCACCTGTGCCTTCTGTAGCAAGGTCATTGGTATCTTAACCCTTCCTAACTGGAAGCTCCCTAGTCTGTTCTTGAAGTCCTCCCTCAACAGGGGTTCTACAGCCCTCCCAAGTCAGTCTGTTCCAGCACTTCACTGGCCTTGGTGTTTGATAGTTTTCCTTAAAATCTAATCTTAATATCCATTCCCTACATAAAGAGTGATTTGCCACTGGAATGGGCTACCCAGGGAGGTGGTGGAGTCATTGTCCCTGGAAGTGTTTAGAGACTGGATGTGGCACATAGTGTCATGGTTTAGCTGATGAGATGATGTCCGGTAAAAGGTTGGACTTGATGATCTTGAAAGTCTTTTCCAACCTTGTTGATTCTGTGATTTTCATTCTGTTGATTCTATGTTTGTCATTCCTTGTTTTATCCCAACTAGACACAGACTGCAATCTTTCAATTTGTCTTATAGTTTCTGTTTTAGATATTATTTTGTTTCCTCATTTTAGCTTCATTCTTTTACACTAAGTATCTAGAAGATTTTACTCTACAGTTTGTATTCAGTTCAAGGTTGGAACATGAAACTTGATAACTTTGTAGTCATGAAACCTATGGCCACTGAGACAAGTGGAAAGAAGAGCTCACATGCCCAACACAACGTTCAGGCTGCATTCCAATATCATGATTTTTTTTTTTTCAAGACAGTATGCAAAGACAACCTCAAATGTCAAATGTTCCTTCTGCAAACATACACTGCCAACATGTAGTGTAGGTTTTCCTCTAAAAGTTATTAACAGCTTGTTTCTCATGACACAAGGAAGGATGCAGTCCTCTGTGAAATGCCATAGGACACAAACAAGGAGAGCCATAATCAGACCCAGGAAGGGGAAAAAGTATAGATTTTTGAGAAAATCAGTGAATGGAACTACATACTTGTATTTGATTCTTTTTGTCATCCTTTGCAAGTGGTGAGGTACTTGGATTTATATAACTACAATTCAATGTGTTTGGGTTTATTTCCTTTTTTAAAAAGTTTTCACTTGAAGACTGTATTCCTGTTTAGGCAGACATAAGCAATTTTAAAAGCATTTAACAAAGTCTGAACTATAGATAGTCTTAATGTAATTTTAAAAATATTTTTTTCTGTAAAATTTTAAAAACTCAAAGCATGAATTTCAGTAGAATTTTATTTTGCTTTACTTGTATTACTTACCATTCCAAAGAAAACAGAGCTTCAAAGAGGCAAGAAAAGAGATGGAAATCTATGTTGCTGTAAGGTCAGGCATTTTCTGGAAAACTCAGACTACCAGATCTGAGAAGGTTTTTCAAGAGTGGTTTTAATAACTGTTCAGTATCTGATTAGCTCATATTTCTATTTCTTGTGATTAATATATGAAGACTAATTATTCCACCAATTCTGGAGATCACATGTTGAGGATACTGTGTAGTTTTTGTTTGTTTTATCAATNGGTTACCTGACAGGTGCTGTGGATTGGGGCCAAACTGTACTAGGATATTCCTTGGCATCAGAATTCCAGGTGATCTTCTTCTTCGCAGCCTTGGTTTTCATAATCTGCCTTGCCGTACACCTGTGCAGTATTCCTGAAGTCCCACTCAGATACAAAAATGAAGAAGCAAAATTCTTGTTGGAAGCAACTGAACCCTGTAAATATAACTCTATAGAAGATGAAATCAAGAATGGCTACATAAAATCAACATGTACTGAAATAAAGGCTGTAGCTAAACCAGGGAAATGCACGATCGCGTCACATACAGAGGTAAGTGCGGAGAGGATTCTGCAAGATGTATCGTTGCATCCTGGGAGCCCTTTAACTACCTAATGCTAGCTATTTGTAATGGAGCCCTTTCACACACAGAGAAAAAGAATCTTCCACCAGGATACGGAGTCAGGAGAAAGCCTGCTTTCTTTATGTCATTTAGAAATACTGCCAGCAAGAGAGATGAGACAGGCTAGTCCTGATGCTTTAACCTATTGGAAGGAATGAGGGAGCGCCAGGTTCCATTTTGTTCTGTTTTTCAGTCTCTTGATATCCTCCCCATGTGAATTTCATCAAGAGGATCTACTTTGTCCTTCCCTGATACAATTAACATCAAATTGTGAACAAGGACTACAGATCACTTATCTTTGATACACATCTGTAACTCCCACTGAAGGGCACACACTTTCATGCATACTGTGTGTTCCCTGGTGTAGTAAATATTTGAGTTTGCTGTTGCGGAAGATTTCATTGAGGATTTATTAAGAATATAAATGTGTTTAAAATTTCTACTACAGTAATGCTACCTTGCCACCAGAGTTTCAGTTTTATTTTGAAGTGTTGTAGCTGTGTCTTTGGCAGAACTTTATGGTGGGAGAGAATAGGGAGTACTTTCAAAACCTTACTGTGACTTGGTTTCTGCTGCCTTTTTAGGAGAGATTGATTCAGTTTAAGGGAACCAGGAAAAGGTGAATCTACCAGATAAATACCTGGGAAGCACATTTCTAGAGTGTTCTTGAGAACAGATGTTAGTTTTAATGTTTTGTTGATGACTTTTAGTGCTAGGAATTCTCATGGCTCTCTCAAGGTACTCTGTATAAGCAAAGTATAACAACAGTTGCTTGAACTGATGAAACAGTTGCTTGTTGTTTTAATTTAACCTTTGATCTCTTGGATTTATGTATATCCCTCCCTGAGAAAAGTTTGATAAATGAGGTAAAAAGTACTGAGCATGTGCAGATGGCTATGAATTGGTAAACTACACCTAGTGTTTAAACTATAACTAAAAGGGATATACATATTATCTTTCACTATTTATAACTTGTTTTATAATCACACTTGCTATATCTAACCTGAAGAAAAATGTTATTTAACCAGATACAAGACCAAGGTATATAATGTGAAAATTGCTTAGTGAAAATGCCAGGCAGCACAGAAAGGAGCACGCAACAGTTGTCAGGAAAATGTGTCTAGCACACTGTGATCCAGTCTGAGCTTCCCCACTGTAGGCCAGCTTGCACAGCCAGCATCCCTTACCAGCATTGTCCACTCTGAGCATCCACCAAATTGGTGGAGATGCTGAGTGTCATTGATTGCTTGGACCATGTGGGTTCTGAAGTAAGGAAGGCAAATGAAGAAGAGAGAGCCAGCAAGAGAGAGTGAAAGTATGGGGAACAGACTATGGATTGGGGTGGCCTCTGCCTTGTCAAGAGCTAATTCCATGGAATCAGTAACATCTGACATCTGAGGTGAATCTCTGGTGTCTGCAGGCAAGCTTGTGCCTTACCCTCTTCTCTGATTAGGTTGGGCAGGCCTGTTAGATTCTCGCAGTGCTTTGATCGGTCTCATGTCTCTTTGATGTGCCTGAATGTGTATAAATTCTAGACACTCACTGCCTTAATTGTAAGTCTCTTGTGGCACATGTTTTCTGATTCATTCATTACTCTAATTGCTTCCTTGAAGAAATAGTTTGGCTTCCTGTTTTTGTCTATTTTTTTTTTCTTGAAGGCATCATGGCCCTGTAGCTTCTAAATTAAGGGCTGTGCTCTCACATGCTAATGGCTAACACAATTATTAATAAGCTTTCATCTGTTGCAGTATGAACAGACACCCAAAACAATTAGCCTTGTGTTCTTTTTTATGGTACCAAATTACTCAGGGTCCACTGCCCAAGTCATGAAACCCAAGTCATACTGATTCCTCTGTATCCTTATGAATTATCCTGTACCTTCAGTAGTAGTGACTTTGTAGTGACTTTATAGAGAAGATTATTTGGTATTGTGAGATTTCAAAAGATAAGGCACTTAGAGCCAAACTGCAGCACATTATTTAAATTAGCGTGTGGTTTGTATGTTGGTATGTACTGAATGTGTACTTTAAACATTTTAGGTTCCATTTCCACTCCCTAAAACATCTAAATAGAAAGAAGGAATTTCTACCTAGCTGTCAAGTTATTGTTTGTAGTCTCAATAGTGTCCTTTTAGGTTCCATGACTTTATGTTAACACCCTGATTAGAAAGGATGTTTTAAAGAACTGTGTGGAAAAATTGCCACATTAAATAAGCCAGGTCAAAAGACAGTAATTATGCTTGAAATAATACTAATGAGTTAATGTGGAGTTTTTTAGGTTTGGATGGTTTGGTTTGTTGGGGTTTTTTTGTTTTGGTTTTTTTTTTAAATTGTAGAAGAATATAAAGCTTACCTTGTTTAAAAGAGACAGTGATGTGAAAAGAAATTCCAAGGGATTTGGTCTATATGCAGTTCAAGGTGAAAGTTAGCAACTTGAATTTTGGCATTCCCATAAGAGTTGAAAACCTCCCATTGGAGCAAAGGATTTTCTGATTTTATATGTGGTGATTATTCATAGAGTAGTCTGCAGCACAACCCAGTACAAATGTAAACAGAATTGTGAGTACAATGTTGAAGGAACAAAGGAAAAAAATTACATCTTACAGCAAATCAAAGACAAA
>WEKX01028768.1:15155-37364 GCA_013390025.1 Pitta sordida | reverse complement strand
CACAGTACAGAGATGTTGATTTCTATTTCCTATAGAAATCTCACAAAAGTGAGGGAAGTATTCTTCACTTCCCTGGATGCTCCAATGAGAGTGTCCTCGCACCCTGAAGGAGTCCCACAGGAGTGAAGTATTACTCCCTGCTTTCACGGATTCTCATGTGAAGCTTGTGGGCCAACACCACCTGCAAGAGGGAAAACATGTTTACTTCGCTGTAAAAGTATTGCATGGCATTTCAATAAACCAATTCAATGTGTTCACTGGCATACTGGGTCTGCATCTCTCATTATTTTCTACACAGTTTTTGCCAGGAAACTATCTATTAAGGATCTACTAGAGAGGGATAATTTGGGGGAGTTTACAATGGCACCTGATGATATGCCAAAACAGGTGTCTTAACACTAGAACAAAAGATTACAGATCAGACACTTCAATAGTTTTCATCAATGGAGTCTTAAGAGCGAGATTTTACTCCTAAGAGAGAATTATCCTTCTTTCCCTTGACAGAAGGATACAGGAAGAACAGGAGAATACAACACATATATTTAAATCAATGTATAAAGAGATCGAAGATGCATTAAGCCCTGAACCTCTGTCTTTGAAAGGGTTGTCATTCGAATGTCAAAAAAAGGAAAGTGTAGCCATCTTGCTACCTATCCCAGCTGGTTAGTGAGCCCACCAAAGGCAGAGCTTATCTTGACCTGCTTTTCACAAATAGGGAAGATTTGGTGGGCAAAGTAAATGTCGGAGGTTGTTTGGGATGTCGTGATCATGAGATAATTAAATTTTCAATAAATAGTGCAGCAAAGAGGGGGATCAGTATAACAGCTAAGCTAGGTTTCCATAGGGCAGATTTTGGGTTATTCTTAATCACAAGGGGACCCAGGATAGCTGGGAGTACCTCAGGCATGAGATCTTCAAGGCACAGCAGGAGGCTGTCCCAGTGTGTCATAAGGCAAGTCGGAAAGGTAGATGGCTGCCTGGGTTAATAAAGGAGATTTTGAATGAGCAAAGAGTAAAAGAAACGATGCATCACCTTTGGAAGGAGGGGAAGGTAACTAGAACTTTGTTTAGGAATGTTGTCAAGTCATGCAGAAAAGAAGTTAGAGATGCAAAAGCTCAGTTTGAGCTTCAATTGGCTACTAATATACAGGATAATAAAAAAGCTTTTTCAGGTACATTAATGGCAAAAAAAGGGACAAGGGCAATCTCCAGTTTCTACTGGATAAGGAAGGCAACACCATCACGGGGGATGAGGAAAAGGCAGAGATACTTAATGACTGTTTTACTTCTGTCTTTAATAGTAAAGAGGACTGCTTACATAATGAAAGGTCTCTTCAAGGGTCTCTTGATATGCTCAACACAGATGAGGAACAGTATAACCCCTCTTTAATACAGCAGGGAGATGTAAGGGACATACTAGTACATCTAGATCCTCATAAGTCCATGGGACCTGATGGGTTACATCCTAGAGTGTTGAGAGAGCTGGCAGATGAGCTTGCTAAGCCTCTCTCAATCATCTATCAGAGGGCTTGGCTTACTGGGGAGGTCCCAGATGATTGGAAGTTGGCTAATGTGACACCTATCCATAAGAAGGGTAGGAGGGACGACCCAGGAAATTACAGACCTGTTAGCCTGACCCCGGTGCCAGGTAAAATTATGGAGCAAATCATCTTAAGGAAAATGATGTTGCACCTCTAGGTGGGTAAGGAGATCAGATCTAGTCAGCATGATTCCAGGAAAGGAAGGTCCTGCCTGACCAATCTAATTTCCTTCTATGATCAGGTGACCCNAATAACTCCATGCAGAACTTTTTCACAGAGAGGGTGATCTCTCAGTGGAATGGGCTGCCCAAGAAGGTGGTGGAGTCATCACCGTCCCTAGAGGTGTTTAAGAAAAGGTTGGATGATGTACTTGGTTGCATGACTTAGATATTAGGGTAGTGTGCTATTGGTAGGATGGGTGTTGGCAGCAGGATGACAACAGGTTAGGTAACAGGTTAGGTTAGGCAACCAGTGATAGGCTGGACTTGATGATCTCTATGGTCTTTTCCAACCTTGCTAATTCTGTGGTTCTGTGATGAACTGTAATCTCTCTTTTTTTCTTGTTGTTTTTTGTTCATGATTATACCAATGAGCTCCTGAGTTTTCAGCATTGGGAGTGAGGTTATGTCTATTGCTCAAAAGCTTTAGCTGTGTCTGAGTCGTTAATCTTCTGTGACTTGGCCTGGTTTTCCAGCCCAAATCCACCACAGCTTTGTTATGCTCTGTACGTGCAAGTTTCTCATGGAAATATGAGTGTGTTTCCTTTGGAATCATGAATGGGCTGTGAGAAGAAGGGTACATGCCTAAATCCCACCATCATGCAAGCTGACACATGGCTATGTGCTACCAGATCTGGAAGATGCTCATATCTCCCCCTGTGTAGACTTATCTCTCCTTTTGAGCCTCAGTCATGATATTTTCCTACTTTTCCAGTGTGCTAGCATACATATGGTACAGTAACAGGTCTTAAAAATAGAAAAAAGAGAGACTTATAAGCAGTTCATCAAAAGAAATTAACAAATATTTATCAATTCCTTAAAATTGTCTTCCTTAAACTTAAGGTAGACAATTTTAATAATAATTTTTAGCAGTACTGACTGAAAAAAGCCCTACAAGTAGTGATTTTTCCTGATTTGTTTGACTGTGGAATGGCCTATAGAAATAATCAGATATCCACTTTATACTCAGTACACTGAAATACAGTAATTCACAAGATGAGATAAGTAGACTGGTACAAATCCAAGGTAGATCTTTGCCCACAGATCCCTCTATGCTTCTTCCACTCTCACATCGTCAGGAGCACCTGTCTATTTGCTCAGGAATAGTATATTACAGCTCTTTTAGTGACTAAGATTACAGATTTTAATTAATTTACCAGCCTCTGTGCTTTACTCTTTCTAACAAGATAGGTGAATGTCTGCTATAGTCATCATTACAGATTTAGAGTAATGGAAGTATATATCTTTGGTCTCTACCCAAATATGACATGTTTTAATATCAAGACTCCTTAATCAAAAGCATAGTCAGTAACAAGCAAACTCACAGCGCTTCACCTTAATCTGAATTAGAATATCCAGGCACTTTGTTGTATTTCTGCCCATTCTAGGAATTCTATAATTGCATTCGCATCCTGACACACTTCTGCTTGTATCACAAATGCGTTGTGGCATCTAAGTCTGCAACACGGCCCTCATTTTGCTAAACTGGAAACAAAAAGATAGTATGTGAGAGAAATAGCATCTGTAAATGCTGAGTAAATATTGCTGAGTAAAGCATCACTGTACAAGAACACACAAGCATGTGCAAAACACCACTCAAACAGCCAGGCTGCAAGACAAGATCTGAACACATGAGGATGCTGATGATTCTTAACCGACTTCACACCTCCATGGAAAAATTTACAACCTCCTCCCTATCTTGCAGTCCTTTGCCCTATGTCAAATCCCCTGCCTCCTGGGTTGCCCATTCTTTTCCTCCTGCATTGTACTTGCTCAATTCCTATCTTTTCTCATGGTCCCACCATGAATGATACCCAAAATCTGGCTGCCAATGTTGCCATTATTCTATCTTTTATGGGGAACACCGTAGTCCCGGTGTTTTTCCTTGGCAGGGGTGATTACCTGCAGTATGCCCAACTCCCATGCTGTTTACTAACTCTAAGACCACAGGAGAGAGATGCCCAACCCTCCTTCCAGCATTTGCAACTGGTTGCTTTTTTCTGCCTTTTTTCACTTCATTTTTTGACATTTCTCCTAATGGCTTTTTTAAAACAACAGCAGTTATTGTAAAGTTAATGATGGCATTAGCAACTCAAGAGGAAATGGGAGAGAAAGACTGGAGAGGGGTGTTGGACAGAAGAAATACAGATTACTGGTAAGTAGTGTCTGGGTTTGACCTGCAAATCAGGTATATAGAGAGGGTTTTTTTAAGAAATGAATAAGAGCAACTTATCAAAATCCCGCCAGTTGTCTCTTATATTGGGTATAAAAGCCCTGCTGCAGAGAAAGGCTGCTTATTTTTCACTTGTGACAGTCTAGAAAAGAAATGACAGCTAGCAAGCACACCCTTTCAGTTTTTATTGCTAACTGGATCAGCCTCATAAATGCCTAAACTCATATATAAAAATGTTCATGTTTTCCAATTGCTACTCTGAATTTATATTTATTGCAATACAATGCATCCATTAGCTCATCTATCACCAGTAAATTTGTTACTGGTTCAAATATACAGTTCATAATGTTGCAGCAATTTCATTTTACAAGCTAATAATGTACTGTAATGTAGCTTACAATATCATGTAGATCTATTTGATTAGGGAGGTTCAGCAGTCAGTCAGGTTGAATAGTGGATTATATGAGAATCAAATTTTTAACTTATTTACTGCACAAATGAACAGCTTTGGTGAACATAAAATGTGTTAATTTAACAGGTGTGTCATTTTACTTCCTCAAATATTCATTGAAGAGGAACAAACAGTATTTTAATTCAAACTGAAGCACTGAAATAGACCTAAAATGTTTTTTTTATGCTTTACATAATTATTTTTCCAAAGAGAGTAATAATTATATTTAAATTGTATATACATTTATTGTATATATATTTATATATTGTATGCCATATTGCACTCTGTAGAAACTTCCTAGAGCAAGAGAGGTTGGTAAAATGTGTTCCTGAAATATTATAAAAATAACAGTTTTTTTCTTTTTAAATAAGTGAAGTTTCAAAAGTGCACTAACCTAGAAGAGGAATTTTTAAAAATTTTTTGAAGATTTTAAGATTTTCACTTCCTACATATGTTAATATTCATATCTGTGTTCTGTGTGGACAGGCAGTGTACCTTGTGCCACTGAAAGGTAAGGGTTAAGGCAGAGATATCATCACACAACACCTCTTTCTGCAGATGCTCCAGGTGGAAGTGTGACATCTCCTGTGGGTTCAAAGGTGTTTCAGCACACGGGGTAGAAATAATGTGGAGGAATATTTGACTTCCNACTGCAGGCTCATATTGAGTTTCCTGTCAATCATTACTCCTAAATCCCTCTCCATTTCACCTCTCTCCAGGCACTCATCCCCCAGTCGATAACGATGCATGGGGTTGTTATGTCCAAAGTGAAGAACCCGGCACTTAGTCTTGTTACATTTCATACTGTTGGAGTCTGCCCATTTCTCTAGTCTGTCAAGGTCCTCCTGAAGGGCCCTCAATATAGAACTCCGGCAGCTCTATATTGCACAAGGAAAAAATTCAGGATTGTGTTGTAAGAGAAGTGTCTATCAGGATTTTAAAAGTGAAAATTCTGGAGAATTTGGTTTTGGAAAGGCATAGTTGTGTTAAGAAGAATCTGTAAAGCCTCACAGAGACACATCATAGAATCATAGAATGCTTTGGGTTGGAAGGGACCTTAAAGATCATGTAGTCATCTTGCCCTGTGGGCAGAGATACTTTCCATTTGTCCAGGTTGCTCAGAACTCCATCCAGCTTGGCCTTGGATACTTCAGGGATCCACAACTTCTCTGGGCAACCTATTCCAGTCCCTCACCCTAATAGTAAAGAATTTTTCCTGACATCTAATCTACATCTATGCTCTTTCTGTTTGAATCTGTTCCCCCTTGACTTGTCAGTCCATGCTCTTGTAAAAAGTCACTCTCCATCTTTCTTGTCAGCTCCCTTCAGGTATTGATAGGCCACAGTTATGTCTTCCTGAAGGCTTCTCTTTTGCAGGCTAAATGACCCTGAGATTAGCTCAACTGGTTAGAGCATGATGCTAATAACACCAGGGTGACAGGTCTGATGTCCATATAGGCCGTATATATCAGCCAATTCCCTATGCATCATACGACTCAGAGGTCACTGTTGGTTCCTGGTTCTTGCTACTCATGTCAGAACAAATGTCATCAGATAGATGAGTAACACAGATGATGGCAAGAACCAGAGACAAGCTTGCCGTGGGTGAGAAGGTAATACTTGTTTCTGTTCCTAACTCATATCACTATCAAGTTAAGTGGAAAAATCTGTTCCATGTGCAATCAAATAAAACATGGAAAACACAATTCATAAGGATATATTTGCAGAACAGTATATTGGCATTGTTTGTTTAAAATCAAAAACATTTTCTTTGTAACGTGTTTCATAACACTTATAATGTGATATATAATGTAATATTGAGTTTTACTGCTGAGGGAACTATATTCAATTAGGAACTCAAAAGATATTAGGCAAAATTAATTATGGGTAAAAGTCCATGATCAATGTTTGTAAATTCATGAAAGCGATGAAGAAGTGTTTTAGCTCCCTAATCCACTCCTGATCCATGTAGTACATTCCAGCCGAGAAATGAGACACAACAGGAAATAGTTTACAGTTTTTTTATGTGACAGGGGACTATAACTATCACCTCTATTTAGCTTATAATTTCCTGAGTTTTGCCAGTCTTTTACCCCATTCATATAGCATGGCTTTTAATTTAGCTGTCATCATTCATATATTACTCACAAGATCATGGTGGCAGGGAAAAATTATGTGAATGGGTTCTGGAAAAGCTGACGTCCTAAGGGCTGTTTAGAGAAATAATACTATTGCATTACAGTCTGCCCTCTTCCACTTCGTGCCCTCCATATTGCAGCTTCACATCTTAGCGGCATGATTTTTCAGTGATGAAGGAGACCTCTTTTCGCAACTGCGCATGTGCAACCTGACACACCTGAATATTCAATTCGGCAGTCATGAATATTCAAATAAACCCCCACACCATGCCGCAAGGACCACAGGTGCACTGCTCTGCCCGTAGTGAGCTGCACTGGCCCCGCTCTGCCCCTCTACTTAGAACTGCACCGTCCCCACCCCCTCCTCGGGATTGCACCAACCCCTCCCTTCGCCCCGGGGTCGTGCCATCTCCAGCCCCTCCCCTCAGCTCTGCTCCAGGCTACCCCAGCTCCCCTACCCTCCCCTCAGGGCTACACTGGCTCCTCCTACTCCCCTCAGGGCTGCTGGAACAGTGGCATGGGAGGCTCCCTGCACCATTGTCCCTGGCCAAGCAGAAAAATGTTTTTTCCCAGCATGGGGTGGCTGCAGGCACCGGGAAGGGCCGACACAAACACCAATATACAGCAAGGCCATGCCAAAACAGTGTCGGAACGCTGGAGGAGCTGTGCAAGGGTGTGGGTCAAATCTGTATATTAATGAGCTGCCAATCAGTGTGGAAGGTAGGCTTCGCAGGAGATGAATAAGACTGTGGTATAGGAGACCTGACTGTATATTAGCAGTCATGTTTGGATAAGGTATGAGTGGAGAGTTAAGGGAAAGAGTTTGACACACTCAACAGAGTTACTGGAAAAGGAAGCTGAATTATACAGTGTTAATGAATGGAAGCATTTTTTCCTTTGTGATAAATTGAAGTGATATGCAAGAGTGTCCCTTAAAAATCCTCCATTTACTCTCCTAGGGCAAAATCTCTTAATGAGTTAGGTCCAGTTCACTAAAGATGATCAAGATTCTTAATTGGCTTCAATAGGATTTGGATCAAGGCTATAGATCAAAATATTTTCAGTTTCAGCTGGATGGCAAGAAGAGGCTGTGGCATAATATTTGTACGAGCAGTTTGTGTTTTTACTCTGCTGTTTCACTGCAGGGATAAACATGTTTGTTGTTTATTTCTTTATCCAATAGACATCTATAGCTTTCTAATGTCATGCAAAGGACACTAATGCAATATATTATGCATGCTATCTGTGTTCTGTTATGTCATTGGCTTTCACCTCACTTCATATGTTTATTAAGTCTATAAGGTGGTTGAGGGGTAATGAGAACAGAAATACCCTAAATATGTCAGAATTACTTAAACATGTTGATGTCTTTTGAAAAAAATGAGTATACATTTGTGCATTGTTTTTCCAAAGTAAATTTGTAAACTGGCACTTGTTAGATTCTTTGAATGTGCATAGTTGCATTATCAGCCTCTGTTTTATTATTTTTCCATGTATGATGCCAGTAATATGGCAGTATCTGAGATTTATTAATGAAAAACCTTAACAGCCTCAGGGGGAAAAAGTACTGTGTCTACCCTGAATTAATTTTTCCATTTCTGATATTTTTTAGTATATAAATTCCATATTCTATCTTTCCTCTCTCTGATTTATTAATTTACCTTCATAATGAGATAAAACAAAAACAGTAGAAATGCATTACACAACCTTCTGTAAGTAAAGAGTACACAATCCTTCAATTCTGATATTGTCAGCATTCATATGCTAAACTTACATAAAGATCAAACATACTCCCAAATCAAACAAGACTTTAAATGAAAATACACAGTCTTTTATGGATCCTATCTAAACAATCTACTGAATGATATCCTAGTGAACATCCTTGTCCTGTTTTAGTACTTTCTATAGAAAAATTATAGGGAAAGGATTTACTTCAGGAAAAAATTGCAGCTCTAAGATGTTAAAAACAAAGAAAGATGCTGAGTATTAGCCTGCATGGTTAGTATCCTGCACAATTTAACCTAAAATGGGGAACACATTTTCCGAAATCCTTGCTTACTTGAAGACCTTGGACCTTTCCTATGCAGTAGTGTTTACTGTATTTCCAGAACACAATGTAATATAGCTTCTATCTGGTCACCACATCTCACTGCACAGAAGTTCTGTACTTGTGTGTAAAGAAAAATACATTTTCATACAACATTTTTAGAAATGTTTCCATTTAAACCATATGCTTATTTATTCATGAGACCCCTAAAACTGCTCATGAAATTCCTAAAACTGTTCAGGTTTGCTAATCAAAGCAAAATAGTGTCACTGTTGAAATAAACACCTTTTGAACACCTTGTTATAATTTCAGGAAATAAGTTAATAGTAAATTCAGAGCTGTCTTGGTTAATTTGAGATGTAAATATGTCACTAGACATTGGGTTTTCAAATTGCTTGTTTGCAGCAACTCTTTACAGACTTGAGTAGCAGTTGCTCATGCTGTAGACACCGTCTCTCTAGATTCCAAACTCTTATTTAAATAAATAAAACACAATTAATTTCCTTTCACCAGTAAAACACAAAACAAAAATAAACTTTCCAAAGGGCCTGTATGCGATGGTCAGAAATAAGAGGAAGATAAAAGAAATTAGTTTAATCAGGACTTGAAATCTGAAAAATATCTTCTAAAAATGAGTCCAAAGGATAAAAGAGAAAACCAAAGAATACAATGCAGATAACTCTCTCCCCTCCCACTCCTTGTACATATCTTTTATTTTCCTTTTATGCAAAAACAAAATTATGAACTTTAGCTGTACCTAGCCTGTTCTTCTTTATTATTTTTTCTGAGACTCCATCATAACTCCTGCTTCCTGTGAAATGAACAGAATAGTACAAATTGTCCTAATCCAAACCAACACCACATGGAATGGTTTGCCCAGGGAGGTGGTGGAGTCGCCATCCCTGGAGGTGTATAAGAAAAGACTGCATGAGGAACTCAGTGACATGGTCTAGATAATGGGACCATAAGACAGGGAATTAGGTTATATAATATATATATATATATAAAAAGATGATGACACAACCCTGTGATTGGCTCAGATAGACAGAGCATGGTGTACACGGCTCCAGGGTTGTGGGTTCAATCCCTGTGTGGGCATTTGCCTGGGAGTTGGACTTGTTGATCCTTGTGGGTCCCTTCCAGCTCAGAATATTCTGTGATTGCTGTTTTGGGGAGAAACTGAGAAACAGAAACAGATGAATGCACATCAAAGGAGACACAGATAAAAACAGAACAGAATGGGTAGTGCAAATGATTGAAGAAATGACTTTTTTCCACAGTTGTCTGTCTTGCACATACACACACATGCACACACTTAATTTATTTGTGAAACAGTGTCTTCCAAACAAAGAATTTTGCAAAGTGTAAAGGCAATTAAGCAGAACAGCTTAAAGCGGCCAATCACTCCAACTACCAACAAAAACATCTACTATCAATGCAAATAATGTAATGTACAGCATCCCCCACCCCCAAAGCAAATAATGCAAACATGCAAGTTAAAAATAAGCTTGTTTATCATCTGTCATAAAAAAGCATGCATTTTTTTAACCCTCCCCCTCAGGATATGTGTTTTTATATTCTATTACATTAATTTGGCCATGCATATGACATCAAAGTTGAGGAGCCATAGGAGAAGTTAGCTTTTCTGCATGCTTTTCTGCTGGGGAAGTATACTATGCTCTTGCAGGCTGAGATATTTTTTTTTAAATATATTTTTGGCTTCTAGTGTAAAAATAAATTGAAAATCACAGCTTATCATCACTTAAAGATGCATGTGCATGCTAGAGTTTACTGAAACATGATTGGCTACTACATAAATCAATCTGATAGAGATCAGTTCCATGAAAAATAGATAAATCATTAGCCTGAGCTTTTGGAATGTAATTCATTTTAGATAGTGATTATTGATGACTTCATTCCACTGGTACATGTACATGTCTAGACCATGTTTTTATATAAAATGTTAAGACACTATAGTATTTTCACTTCAAGAAATTAAGAAGACAATGAAGAAATAATTATTAAAACTTTGTTATTGCAACATTACAGATGAAAAATTTTCATGCAGAAAACTTAGTTTCTGCTAAGGAGAAATTAATGTCTTCTATTGCAATTATTGGTTTTTTGTATTATATTGCATTCAACATTTGTTTGCTTATTACTGTAAGTTTTTCTCCACTAGATGAAAGGTTCTGTGAAACCTTTCAATTGGCCTCATTATAGTTACATGAGATTTTGTGGGTGTGCTGTAAGTGAGATTAAGCCATTCACTCAAACATACTAAAATTTCACCTGTTATCTCATCCTGGCTTTGAATTAACCCCTGTTACCAACAGGAGTTTCTTTGCTTGGGCAATAATTTGGTTTTGCATTAATTGCCAGCTAAACATATTACTATTTTCTTTTACGCCATGAAGCATGATGGTGGTAAAAAAAAAGTATTTTATGTAGATACCTAATGGCTCCTCCACATTAATAAAGGAGGTGAGCAACCTAATGCACAGATAATAATAATGATTTATTAAAAACTCGTAGCAAATCACTACTAGAAGGGTGTTTGTGAAACATTGCCCTCATCTCCTCTTTCTTTTAATTATGTTTTAAATAATCACTTACAAATTCTGCGCAAGCTGAAATTCGGCCCCTCAGAAAGGAAAAGTCTCAATATTTTCTCTGCAACATTTATTTGGTTTCATCTTCCTTCTTCTGTTCCCACCTCTTTTTCTAAGAGCATATATTCCTTCCAGGGGAAGGAACAAAGCATATATTCCTTCCAGAAAGCAATCTCCTCTAAAATAAGCCAGTTTTGACATTATAAGCCAGAAAAGAAAGCTCTCTGAAAAACATCTTAAAATATCAAGAACATTTTATTGAGCACAAAGCTAATTGAAAATCAGACAAACAGAATCTTACCGAACTTTCCAGAAGAATTTACCTTCAGGCTGAAAACAAGCAGGAAAGTTTGGGGTAGTTCTTCAAATGTTTACTCTTACTGATCTCACCTCCATGTAGAAGGCACAGAGAGGTTAATGAAAGGTAGACTAGCACTGTGCCCTCCCAGTGGAGGACATCTCAGTCTCCCGAGAAAGATTCTGAATGAAGAAACTGAGTGGTACTGAGTTAGGTGAAACTCTCAAGTTCACTGTAAAAATGTTGCTGAAAATATTTCCTCCAGAGGCTGGAGAAGTCTGCATCTTAGATATACCCAGAAATTTTGGTGAGATTTTTTGATCTGGTGTGTCTGTCTGTCTGTCCATCCATCCATTTATCTTTTTTCTAGCAGCTGGCTCTGAGAAGAGTTTTTGAGCATGCTGGTGACCTGATTGCTGCTGGCAGATACCTCTACTGTGTCTCTGTAAATGACATGTAGAAGGCCTATAATACAAACTCTCAGATAGCAGCATTTTTCACTCACTCACAGAAATCCTCTAGTTTTGCTGCAGATGTTTTTCTGTCATTCCTTGCATCCCCATTTTCTGCTTATACTGCACAGCTTCATTCGCATTGCTTTTCAGAAAATAGGGAGCTGGAAGAAAGAGGAAAGGAAGGGAAAAGAAAGGAAAAAGGAAATTGCAGAGGAAAAATCTGTAATTTTCTGCAATTCCCAAAAGATACAAAAAGCAGTGTCATTTTTAACGTAGCCCTGGTAATACTTGTGTTTGAGCAATCGCCTTCTTAAAAATCTGATGAGGTTATTTAAATTGGCTTCTTTAAAATGGATGCACTTTTAACACAAATAATCTGTGTATTAGCCCAAGGACACATAGTTTTTGCATCATTGTTCTGATTTTCTGAAAATTACAGTATTGTTTCATATTTTGGCAGAAAGCTGATACGACAAACATTTATTTCCAATAAAAAACCCAAATAAAAAATACAGATCTGTTATGTAAAAATAAGGTTATTCTAGGAACTAATTGATCACACAGTATGTCCAATTTCATTATATTTGACATGCTGCAACAGATTGTGTTTACTACTAGTAGATTTCTATTATGTTTAGAATTAAATATTTTCAATATTCTTGGAAAATGCGTTTGGGTAGGCATGTTTTACAGGGAGAGGGAAAATCAAGCTTAAGTGTTCTGAGTTCTGCAGTAAGAATTAAAAATTACTCTATGCTGAGCATTATGTTTATGGAAGTCTTTGAATGCTATAAACTTTTTCCAAGTGATGTTTTATAGAATTGCTCTTAAAACCCCTAGATTTAAATAGCATACTCAGAATAAACAGAAAAATGCTGACCTTGTGAGATTTAACTGCTGAAAGCCAAGCTGTTTTAAGACTAGGAGAAACAAGGGTCACGGCTATAAACAACAGAGATAAAAAGAAAGAGAGAAAAAAAAAAAAGGAAAAAAAGAAAGAAAACAAGAAGTAAAATATAAGTACATAGTGAATATAAGTAATAAATACCCTGACCTCGACAACAAAGAAATATTTATGCAAAACACAGGGAGGGGTGAAGAGATGGCAAAGAGGGGAAGAAGAGAAAGTGCACAAACTGTGCTTGCGAAAAAGTGTTTCTTGGAGTCTGTTTAAAGCCAGAAATGAGTCACTTTATCTTCATGTGTTTTTGGTTTTGAAAGCGGAGACATGTCAAAGCTTCTTTGTTTTAAATAAACTGGTCACTACTTCTGAAGTGTAACATGATAGGCTTCAGGAATCCTAATGAACCTGGTATTTCCCTGACACCCCAGACTGCAGCACCTCAGAAGATGTATGGTCATGTATTGTAAGTTTTATAAACAAGGGCACAGCAGAGCATGACTTTGCTTGTGACCTTCACACCCTGGTGCTCCTGTGTCAGCCATATGGGTAGTGTGACAGCTAAATTTGCCACCACTTAAATACTTACACAAATTACAGCTGCACACATGACGCTCCACCATTGTGCTCAGAAATGTGAACTGGAGCTATTACTGTGAGACCTATATGACACCTCTTTCCAAAATTATTCTGGTGGGGTACAGTTTCATAGAAAACAAAGTGTTCAAGACACTCAAAGTAACACCAGAAATGCAGCAGGAGGGCTAGAGAAGAAAGCCCCCCTAAAAAACCCCAACCAGACCAACAAAAAAATCAAACAGACAAAACCCAACTCAAGTAAAGCACTGCAGGCTTATAATTAGGCTTTTGGTATAGGTGGGTTTGCTGAGGTCCAGGATTTACCAGAACACCCACTCTCAGGTCTGACTCCTGGGAGTTTATTGTGATTCTCAGATTCTGTATCTAATGTAGTCAGTTACACTCAGTTCTAATTGCAGGCCAAGAAAGACTTGCAGAGGTAAGGGGGCAGCAGCAAAGAAATTAGGAAAGATGACCTGAGTAATTACAGATCTACTAGTCTGACCTTAGTCCCGGGCAAAGTTATGGAACAGATAGTCATGTGTGCTATTACACAGCAACTGCAAAATTATCATGACATTAGAACTAGTCAGCATGGATTTTGGAGATGGAGGTCTTGCCGGACCAACCTAATCTCCTCCTATGATCTAGTGACTTGCATGGTTGGCGAGAAAAAGGCCGTGGATGTTGTGTACTTGGATCTTAGCAAAGCCTTTAACACAGTTTCCCATAACAAGCTTCAGGGGAAACTCTGAGAGCATNGATGGTGAAAGGACTGGAGAACAAGCCGTATGGGGAGCGGCTACGGGAACTAGGATTGTTCAGCCTGGAGAAGAGGAGACTCAGAGGTGACCTGATTGCTATTTACAACTACCTGAGGGGAGGTTGCAGTCAGGTGGATGTGAATGTCTTCTCTCGGGCTGACAATGGTCTGCCCAGGGAGGTGGTGGATTTGCCATCCATGGAGGTGTTTAGGAGAAGACTTGATGAGGAGCTCAGTGACATGGTCTAGATGGTGGGAGGCTGGGATGGATGGAGTGTGGCGCCCATGTTTCCACACTTGTAGGCGTGATCCCTGGGTGGGCGTTTGCCTGGGAGTTGGACTAGATGATTCTGTGGGTCCTTTCCAACTCAGAATAACCTTTGAATCTCTGAAATTAGATAACTGAATTTCAAGGGCACTACATTCAGCACTATCTTTCAGAGGAGAGCCTGGTTTTAAAGTAATGTCTTCATGCTGTCCGATCAGAAAAGGACATAGAAGACTCCACTGAAAATAAATTGAATAATCTCTTCTTTTCCTATTGTTCAAAATATGTTTCTTACTTGTTACACTCTCATTTCCACATTATTCTGCACAAATGCAAGACATTTTATCTTTGTCTTTCCTGACATCCATTTGGCAACATCCCTCTTCCAGACTGAGAATTCCTCTTCATTATTTTTACTGATTCATGCTGCCACTTTATGCTTAGATATACGATATCAAGCTGTATCTGTGATACAGTCGGGTCTCCTATACCGTGGTACTGTGGCTCTTGCCCTCTATCAGCACAGCCCTCCACCTGCATTCATTGGCAGCTCATTAATATGCAGATTTGCCTCACACCCTCGCACTGCCCTCCGGTGCTCTGGCGCTGTTTTGGCACTGCCGTGCTGTGTGTTGGTGTTTTGTAGACGCTTCCCAGAGCTCATGGCTGTCCCATGACAGGAAAAACCCCTTTTCCGCTCAGCTGGGAACACGGGTACAGGGAGCCGCCTGTGCTGCTGTCCTGATGTCTCTCTGGGTGCGTACACCTGGTCTCTCCATACTTGGGGTAGATGTCTACCCTGAGAAAGTCTCAGACACCACTACTAACCAGAGAGTGTGTAAATCTTTTATAACTGCACGAAGCCTCCTTGCTTGGAGCAAAACTGAGGGGAGTGGGGTGGGTGGCGCTCGAACTGTGACGAGCCGAGGCACCGCGGGAGCAGCGTGCAACCGGCTCAGCTCCACCGCAGCCAGCCCGGGATGGGTGCCTGGCTTGGCTTGCTGCCACGCTGCCATGGTATGGGTGCCCACCCCAAGACATCCTGGTGTGGGCACCCCCCCTGGGTTGGCCACGGGGGGGGGATCTTGCATATTCATGTCTGTCTACTTTGAATATTCATGTGCGCATGCACAGTCCAGAGACGGGCCTCCTAAATCGCTGAAAAATCACACCGCTAAGATGTGAACCTGCTATGTAGGGGGTGCAAAGTGGAAAAGGGCCAACTGTCTATCATTCCTTTATTTTTTGACCACTTCCCAAGCTCTACCTCTTAGATAATACCTTAAAGTCTATATAGAACAGATCTAAAAGTCCATCCCTACATCTCTCTTTTAATTAGTTTGGTATTAGACTTAATGTTGTCTAAGAGACTCATTTCGTCTTCTGGAGTTCATAATGTATCTGCTGTTAAAGGCTATCTTTTCCCATACCACTAGAAAAAAACAATGGAAGAACAGAGTTACAGAATAAAGGGGAGATATGTATCACCACCTGCAAAATTGAAAACAATTATGGCAATGAAAATTGTGAACATTCAAAATTAGCAGCTTCATTATTCTTCATGGCATCAATCTCCAAACTGGGGCAATTACTCAATTTACAATGAAACTAAATAAAAGGTGACTGATTCATTGGACATTAGTTGTTTCAGACCTGGTGTCATGTTTGCTGTTAGAAGTAGCACTTGAAATGGCATATTATGCAGAGACACCTCAAGAGTCTGGATACCCTACTTTGGGTCTTGTTTCAACATTCGGCTCTCCATTGTGCTAATGCCTTTCTCTCTAGTCGTGAATCAACCTGTCATTCATTCAAAACTGGCTGATAATCAGAAGTAAACAACTCCTTTCCAGTTTATTTGTTTGACTTTACACTCTACATTTTTAATTCTTCATGTCTGCCCTATAATTATCACCACTTTTTTCCGAGAAGTCACTCTACTTTTGACTGACCATGATACTGAGACACATGAATTTCTGAGGATGCACCGAACACACAAATGGCATAAATTTGAAATAAAATTATTAAACAGAATAGAACAGACAGTCCTCAAAGTGAATTCTAAAAACACAAACTATGTCTATACCTTTGCAGAAGCCAGGACGACAAAAAACCACTGTGATATTTTCAACGTTTTTCTTGAGGATGGGGGAGGCAAATCAAACATCCAACAGATTATTATTGTGTTCAGGTTTCTAACAGACAAAAGAGATTCTTGATCAAAACCCAACCATCAGTGAATACTAGGCAGTACTGATGGTACAAGAGAAGGTGCTGGTCTTTATTGTGCACAATGAGGTAGGTTGAAACATTGCTTTCTTATCTTCAAACATTTTATGAGCATTTTCAAATAAATTGATGCTGACAAAGTATCATTAAGTCATGCTATCCTGCTTATCTACCTGTTGGGGTAAAAATGAACAAAATGAAAAAATATTCAGACCTATGATAAGGTTTTCTAGATTAATTAATCTGCTCTCTTTTTCTTTTTTATTTTTGTACTCCTGTAGAGGAAGAGAAATGAAAGATAGAACACCAGTTTACTTTTCCTCTCAATTCTAAAAACAATGCACTTATTATTGTTTCAGAAAAACTTCAGATACGTTTTTGACCCAAAACTTTAACTTCTTTCTTATTGAAAAGTCTACAGATTAAGACCTAAATTGAAAAATGGTGCTCCTGTGAAATATTGGACTAGGACTCAGAGACTCACATTTCAGGTTCTGGAACTGCTATAGCCTTATTTTGCAATTTTGGTTGTGATCCAGCAATGCACTTAAATTAGTGTTTAATTTAAAACCCTGTAGTGGTCCTGTGAAAGTTTAGCACAGAGTTAAGTCTTTGTTGAAGGAGAGATTTAGTCTTTTTGAGCTCATTTCTCTAGCTATAAAATGCAGTTAATACTTACTTGCTGTCTTTTCTGAGCTGTGCAATACCAAGACTGAGTGTCAGCTGAAGCCTGTAAGAATCACTCCATGCCAAAACAATGATAGTCAATGAATTGGCTTCTTCTCATCTTCTGGAAGCAAGTTACTGCTGTGAAAATATTATTTGCACTGGGGCTTCATGTAGTGGGGGCAAGGGGGCATTTATCAGATTCTCCTCACTTACATACTTGTGGTTAAATGTCCCTCTCTGCCTGACTGCTGTCCCACCATCTCTTGCTGCTGGGTTGGAGAGGAGTCAAGCTGTTCCTTCAGCCATCAGCGGTAATTGCTGCAGTGCAAGGCAGCTGGCAAACTAAGGTACTTACACAAAAGCCTACAGTTTAGGAAGGGAATGGAATGAATCTGAAATATTTTGTCTCATTTATTAATACAATGAGCCTCCGCATATTCAAGATCTGTAATTTGCAGGATCCGAATAGTTGCGGGTGATTTTTCAGCGAGTTGTGCGACCTCGGTGTGTGTGCAGAACGTACCGCGAACCTGTCAGTTTGTGAATATATAATGAACTTATGAATATGTAATTGCTCCTGCCCACCATCATCACCCACCAGACTTGCTCTACATCCTTCATTCTCACCATTTAGGAGGAAGGTGGACCGCTGCCATCTCCATGATGTCAGGAGCATTGCTGTGTGGCCGGTGCAGTGGCACTGGGACTGTGCCAGCACTTCCAGGCAGGGTGGTGTGGTGGCGTGGCACTGCTGGGAACCGGGGGATGGCTGGGGACTGTTGCTGCCACCAAAGATGACCCCAGGGTGGTAGCAGACAGGAGATTTAATCCCCAGACGGGCAGGAGCAGGGCCGCTGACTCGGCACTGGGCCTCAGCTCTGCCTGCACTGGTGTGACATGTATGGCATACCCCGATGTGTCCTGATGCCAGTGGCATGGGCTCCTGATGTCAGAGTCTGATCCCTGTGCTGGCACCGGACCCCCCGCTCACTGCCCAAAATAAAGTTTTTTTTCCGGGCAGTAGTAGAGTGGCTTTTTTGTAGGTAGATGTTTATTGTCGTGTCATAAACCCAGAAACAATTAATACCAGACAGACCTGGGGAGTCCCTTCTAGAATGTGTGGCGTGGAGGAGGTGCGAAGGGAGGGTAGGAGAGGGAAAGGAAGAAAGCTGCGGGCTGGGGCAGCAGGCACAAGAATGAGTGGGACTGTGGGCATTCCCCATGTGGGATACATCTATCCTCTGGTGATGCGCCAGCTCCCATCTGCCCCTGGCCCACGCATCTCAGGAGCGGCAGCAGGAGTAGATCACCAGCTCTTTTGCCCTGCACAGCTGCTGCCAGCCCATGCTCCTCCAGATAGCCCTGGAGAGAGGCAGAGAGGCAGACCCTGGCTCTCTCCCGAGTGCTGATTGGGTGCACCGCAGCCCCTTTAACAGCAGGGACTGTACCAGCCTGTTCAGCTCTTGANCCTTCATTCTCACCATTTAGGAGGAAGGTGGACCGCTGCCATCTCCATGATGTCAGGAGCATTGCTGTGTGGCCGGTGCAGTGGCACTGGGACTGTGCCAGCACTTCCAGGCAGGGTGGTGTGGTGGCGTGGCACTGCTGGGAACCGGGGGATGGCTGGGGACTGTTGCTGCCACCAAAGATGACCCCAGGGTGGTAGCAGACAGGAGATTTAATCCCCAGACGGGCAGGAGCAGGGCCGCTGACTCGGCACTGGGCCTCAGCTCTGCCTGCACTGGTGTGACATGTATGGCATACCCCGATGTGTCCTGATGCCAGTGGCATGGGCTCCTGATGTCAGAGTCTGATCCCTGTGCTGGCACCGGACCCCCCGCTCACTGCCCAAAATAAAGTTTTTTTTCCGGGCAGTAGTAGAGTGGCTTTTTTGTAGGTAGATGTTTATTGTCGTGTCATAAACCCAGAAACAATTAATACCAGACAGACCTGGGGAGTCCCTTCTAGAATGTGTGGCGTGGAGGAGGTGCGAAGGGAGGGTAGGAGAGGGAAAGGAAGAAAGCTGCGGGCTGGGGCAGCAGGCACAAGAATGAGTGGGACTGTGGGCATTCCCCATGTGGGATACATCTATCCTCTGGTGATGCGCCAGCTCCCATCTGCCCCTGGCCCACGCATCTCAGGAGCGGCAGCAGGAGTAGATCACCAGCTCTTTTGCCCTGCACAGCTGCTGCCAGCCCATGCTCCTCCAGATAGCCCTGGAGAGAGGCAGAGAGGCAGACCCTGGCTCTCTCCCGAGTGCTGATTGGGTGCACCGCAGCCCCTTTAACAGCAGGGACTGTACCAGCCTGTTCAGCTCTTGATCCCATCGCACAGTGCCAGGGTACCCATGGCGCCACTCTGGCCAGCAGTGAACTCATTCCCCAAGCCTCCTCCAGAGTCCTGCTCTGGAGTGGTGTGCCGCCTCCACCATGTTTGAACACAACAGACACACCACGAGCAACCAGAAACCCTGATAAAATCCAGCACAGACATGCAGGGTAAGGACAGTGGCAGGAGCCTCTACACCCACTTGGATCCACAGCGGGGCCAGGCGCTGGCTTCAAGGCTCACTGCCGTGCATTTCTGTGCTCGGAAAAGCAGCTCCCTTTTGGGAGCTAGAAAGAAGCAAAAGGTGTTTCCTCCCCTTTAATGAAGCATTACAGAAGGAGCCGCACTCTCAGGTCCATCCTCCAGACCTTACTAGAGGAGAGGGCATGGTTTGCTATCCTCATAGATCCTGTAACTTGCGTGAATAGGGGCAGACCCAACAGCCCGTGAGTTGGGGGGGGTCAACTGTATTTTACAACTGATTTTGACAAATCTTGTTTCCCATTCATGATGTGTAGCAAGGGGGCTCCCGAAGCATCCTTTATTATTTTATTTTAAATATTATTTATTTATATACTTTATTATATTTTTTGTATTATTTTATGCTTCCTATAATGGGTATGAAGTTGCTATACATTTCTAAATATGGTTAGAAAATTTTGTTCAGAGTGAGAAGAAGTGCTTACAAGTAAGCAGCATGATCCATTTGCACAGCAGAACTGAGAGTACGGAAGCAATAAAAATCATCTGTATTTTTATATATACTTTATATAAAGTATACTTTATATATTTTTTATATACTTTAATTTAAGGCTTAATTGAATCCTTACATATCTGGCTACATATATGACATGGCTGCACTTTACACTGCACAAGAGAAATTATAAGTAATAGTATTTGTCTTTTCTCTTTAAGATGCTTATGCAAAACCACACAGAGAGATCTGCTTTATGCTAGTGTGTGACAGTCTACCTGAAATTTCTCAAACAGGCCAAAAGTCTCTAAGACCCGTAACCTCTCCCTTGTTCTCCTCATTCATCAAAGAGCTCACGATCTAGCTTCTGCATTTGGATGTCAAGCAGGAGGTTGCCAATTGTCTTGGAAATGTAAAATAAACACTTTTTCTACATACTTTAATGCCATTGTTTATTGACTACTTACTCAGCTTAGAGGTAATTGCGGCCATTAGGGAAACATAAGCAGCTCAGTACCTGTCAATACCTGACCTTTAAAATATTCAGTACAATCAGTATTACATGATGTTTAACAAGCTGGCCTTTTCATGTGGATGCAACTGTGGTTGCCATGAAATCAGGAATGAAGGTGCTGTTCTTCTAGCAAGCTTTTTTTTTTTATGTTTTTTTCTTCATCTGTGGTGTTGAAGTAACTCAGAACAAAATAAATCTCAGCACGGAAAATTTAGTTTAGATTCATAATCTTTGGAAAGAATGAAAACCAGTTTCATCTGAAAGGGAGGGAGAAAAACCAACTCCAAAGCAGGAAAGTGAAAAAAGGTCAGGATGTTGAATACTTTAACTGGGAGTATCATATATTACGACATGTAGCAAGTGTAAATAAACCCACCTTCAGGATCTCACAAGCAAAATTTGCAACAGTGGTTCTGATGACTGAGGGGCTCTTGAAAAATCTCTCATCAGCAGACCAGAAAGACTAAAGCATAAGCTGTCACTAATGTGCAGATGTTATCAGGATGTGACTTCAGTACAGCTATGGATCCCGATGGAGAGACAAAACTGCAGATGTTTAACACATTATCGCGGAAACTAATTGCAAACTATTCTATTTTAATTATTTAAATTTTGTACAAAAGAGATATTCTGTCTCTTCCTCCTCTATTGCCAGTGTGTAATTTAACAGTTCCTGTAAATAAAAGAAACCAAGTTTTTCACTGAGGCAATTAAAGTTGCTAATATTTCAGAGCAGACTGATAAATAAGTGTTTCCATTTCAAATTACTCTTTGAAATAAACAAACAAACAAATAAACAAAAAGCCCCCACAAATAATGAAATAAGTAAAGATAATCTGTTTTAACAGAAGGTAGTAGGAAACCTGAATATGTTCAGAAAATGGCAATTTATTTTACTGCGTACATCAGAAAGAAAAACAAACTAGAAAGGCATAGTAACAAAATGAGTTTAGAAGATGTCATGGTTTGACCCTGGCTGGATGCCAGAGATTCACACACAACCTCTCCCGGAGAAAAAAACTAGGAAAAAGGTTTATCACAGGCAAAACAAGGCAAGCTACATGAGAGGAATATAAAGGACTTATTTATTAACTAACAAGATCAGAGGTTAATTTGAGAAGCATCATTTTAAAGGCAACCTATCCCCCCCCCATCCCCTCCTTCTCTTAAAACAGATCTCATATTCCCTTTTTTCCTCCAGGAGAAAAAGCAGGAACAAGAGTAGGGGTAAAATCAGGCAAGTTGGTATTTCTGACCAGTTTTAGGGTAGGAAATCATCTCCCTGTCTTTCCATAAAGTCCTCTCTCTCTCTCTCACAAGAGTAAAAGTCT
>WEKX01028765.1:7870-41183 GCA_013390025.1 Pitta sordida | reverse complement strand
CCAAACCAATCAGGGACCCGGGGGGTGATTTGGGGACATTTTGGGAAGGGAAGGTTTGGGAAGGGAAGGTTTGGGAAGGGAAGGCTTGGGAAAAGAATATTTGGAAAGGTTTGGGATGGGAATGTTCGGGCAGGGAAGGTTTGGGAAGGGAAGGTCTGGGAAGGGAAGTGAAGGTCTGGGACGGGAAAGTTTGGGAAGGTTTGGGAAGGTTTGGGAAGGCAGTAGAAATAGTTCACTTTGTTCTCACTTTGGGCACAGACAGGACAGGACTCAATTTGGTGACAGAAAATGCTGGTCCTTTAATCCGGAGGATCCTTTCCAGTCGAGCTGGAGCTGTTTGACAAGGCCTGGTCAGGCTGTCTTTTCATGAGGGAGGTAGGTCATTTACTGCAGGAATGTCTCTCCTTCTTGGATGGGCTCCACCTTCCCCCCACTCCTGTGGCAGGTGGCCATGCTCCCTCCCAGGCTTCTTGTGCACCTTTTCTCTGGCAGAGCATGCGAAACTGAAAAGTCCTTGTCTTAGGGCTCAGCCACAACTAAACCATAACTGTGTTATCAATGTTATTCTTACTTTAAATCCAAAACACAGCACTGTACCAGCAGCTCAGTAAAAAACCCCAACTTTATCCCAGTCAAAACCTGTAGAGCAAATGCTGTGGTGCATTGCTGTCACAATGGGCTCTTTTGAAGAGCTGCACTGTGAACTGTCTGAGCTGATCTGCACTAGCCAGGCCCTTCCACATATTATGTGGGTTTATTTGATTTACAAAACTGAGGCCACTTTCTCCCAGGGTTGGGGGGGGGTTGCTGTAAAAGCAGTTATCCCAGCACTGCTGAGGGGCAGGTGGATGTGGGAGTGCCTAGGACAGGAGAAAGCCTCTGCTTCAGCAGACTTCATTTGCAAACAGAGTATTTCACTGAAACTCTACCTTCTGGATTTGCTCTTTCCTTGATGTCCTTTGGCTCTGGCATTGTCAGGGGGAAAAAGATATTTTTGAGGTGTTCCTTTTATCAGTGAATTAAAAGTTCTGTTTTGCAGCAACAGTTTCTTAGAAGATGTTGAGATTCAGATCCTGTCCATGCCCATTTGCTACTGGCCTCTATCCCATGAGCAGCACTGCTGCACTGTGGAGCAGGGAGCCAAGGCTTCAGCAGCCCCTCTGGAACACAGAAATACATCTTCTGTAATAAGCTACAGCAGACGCAGCTGAAAGAATAAACTGTATTAGTACAGCTGTGTTTGTGACGCTGCTCGTTTGTCTCTGGAGGGCTGCAGGTGCAGGAGTCTTTAAGAAAAGGTTGGATGATGTACTTGGTGGCATGACCTAAATATTAGGGTAGTGTGTTATAGGTAGGATGGTGTGTTGGTAGCAGGATGGCAACAGGTTAGGTAACAGGTTTGGCTAGGTTAGGTAATAGGTGATAGGTTGGACTCGATGATCTCTAAGGTCTTTTCCAACCTTACTGATTCTGTGATTCTGTGAGTGCAGGGGCACAAACTGGTACTCAAGGCAGGACTGCTCACAGTAAACCCTGCACACTTCGCTTGTTAAAGGTTATCCGTAAACAGCTTTTCTTCCTAGTGTCGGAGATCACCTGTAATGTATGTTCTGCTACTTGGGGAAAAAAAAAAACCAAACCAAAAACCTATGAAACAGCGCCCTTCCTCCGCAGTTTCCAATTCGCGGCCGGAGGGAGCTTATCTGCATACGGCTTACCCATCATGCAGCGGCTCCTGTGAGGTTTGGAGGATAATATCCACATGAAATAGAACACGGATGTGGTTTTAAAAGACACACGAATGCATTGCTTTTAAAAGAGAAACTCAAAATCATTTGATTTTGAGATACTGGTGTAGTAGAGGTACCATCGTAACAAAGATGGAATGCCCTTTCCGAAACTATAAATAGTTTTCCGAGCAGAGTATTCTTCGGCTGGTCCGATGGCAGTGGTATTTATAATTGATCACAGTCAGTTACAGATTTCTTTGTTCTTTCTCCACACCCACTGCTGCACTTGACTAGTCTTTTGCTGCTGAAATTCCACGTTTGGAATATCTTTTTTCTGTTTATTTCTCTCTTTTTTTTTATTAATATCACCAGCAATCGAGTATTACAGAAACAGCATTCATACAGAGTTCCAGAACTCACCAAGAGCAGGGCAAAGCAGGGATGCGGCTGTCTTGGTGGGTTCAGGAACATTTCCTACACAGCACGCATGTAATTCAGCCTTTCTGCTTCTGCTTTTTCAAGTGCCTTAGTGACGTCAACATTTTTTTCTAGGTCCTGTTCACTTTAATTTGCAAGCTGAGAGTCTTTTGTTAACCTCTGGTTTTCTGGACTAAATGAGGATCGAGTCAGGAATATACATTTTCATCTTAATCCTTCATGAAACAGCCAGTGCCTACTGCTTACTTGATTTTTACCATTGTTAACAACACGAGAACTGTGCTTCAAAGGCATTTTTGCAAGAGCACTTTAAAGTGTTACTTGCTTTGGGGAGCAGAGGAGGAAAAAGGAATCACCTGAGATTTTGCTTTAATTATACAGTTTTCATTTCTAATACACAGCATACTTTTCACAGATTAATGAAATAGTCAAAAGGATAAATAACAAAATAACAAAAATTTAGTGATAACTGTTTAAATATTTCACATATAAAACATGAGAATTTCTGCTCTAGGGGTTTCAAGCCAGCGTGCCATTAGATTATCAGAGAATACAGCAACTGAACAAGGTGGAAGCCCTTGTGTTGTGCAGAAAGGTATTTAATTTTTTGTCATCATGAGCCTGAAATATTTCTTTAATGATCACTCCTACAGGTGGTGCCTCAAAGCTCGTAGCCTTGAGCCATCTCAGCTCCCTCTTTCTGGACTGGGAGGAATGTGTCCTGTCCTATTTAAGTCCCTGTGATATGTTAATTGTGCTGAGAGGAATTTATCTTCAGCCACGGCAGATTTATTTTCCTGTAGGTTCTTTAATCAGCATTTCTCATCCATTTGATATCAGTATTTATTGCTCAATTATTAAAGACCTTTGACTAAAATGCTGTTGTTTCTGTTTATCTTTCTTTTTCTTTTCCCTTTGTTTTTTTTTTCCACTGCCTTCGTTTCAGCTAGGCCTACCTTACAAATGCTGTACAGCCTCACAAATACATAACCTATGAATAAAAAGTGTGGACTGAACTCTTGTGGACTGAACTACAAAGGCAAAGTTGGATTATATATTCCTCTCACCATCTTCACAACCTGCCTCTCACCGTGTCCACAGGCTGAACACACAAAGACAATGACAGCTCTCTTGTGCTCACACGGTGGGACTGCAGCATGAGCTCTGCAGGCACAGCTCTGGAAATCAAGAGCCATGTACCTCTCTATAAACCCAAATTACATAGATATGCTGGTAAAAGCCTCCATGCTGTCACAGATTTACACTTTTTTTTTTTCTCTTTTTCCCCCCACCTTCAAGATTTCTTTAGCAGTTCCAAATTTCTCCCCACAAATACGTCACTACATCCTTTCTTCAAGGGTGTGGAAGCCTTTTCTTAATAAGGGCCAAAAATAACCTTCTAATAACTCTCCTTTGCCACATACTAATATTTAACTCAACACTGTTAATCACTGTAGTAATAATTGTGCTTCCTTTCTTCCACCAGCAGTAGGTGTGGTTGCCAACACGCAGCCCTGTCTGCACTACAGGGCGAGCCCACCCATCCCTACCACGGGGACACAGCCCTTCAAAGTCCCAAGGGCTACCCACATCAGGAATAACACTGAGAGCCTGGTTAAATTATTAGAATTAATATGCAAGGGATACCTCTGCCAAGCCACTCATCAGCTGTGCCTGCTGGGATCCCAGCAGAGAGGCTGCCTGTTCCCTCCACATTGAGACATACACCTTGGAGTAACAAGTGCCCTGGAAGGCATTTTGCCGAGCAGGCACAAATTAGGAAGCTGGTTCCAAACTCAACACAGGGCTGTTTTGGGGAGGAAGAGTTGTAAATGTCTTGGAAAACCTCTTTCTTGCCCTCAATGTTCAGGCTCACCGTGTGGGCAGCTGGGAGCTGAGGGGAAGAGGGGCCCCTCTGTGAGGTGCAGGAAGCAACTCTCTCTTTTTTGACATTGGCTTTTGTCACCATCATACCTCCTCCATCTTGGGGCCAGCAGCCCACATGTCCTGATGACAGCCTCCAGTTGCTTTTTGGTAGTCAGGCCACTTTCCCTTCCCAGACTCAACACAGCTTCCAGATGCCTCTTGGCTCTGGCTAGGTGCTGCCTGTCTTCCCACAGTCCTGCAGAAAAGATGCCTGCATTATCCATCACTGTACTCAGATGTATTAATACATTTTTACTATAATTATTTGTACTATCTGAAAGTATATGATCCCAGTCTGCTCTGCTTTCATGGGGAATTTTCTTTTGATTTTCCTGCTTTGGAAACCTAATCTTGATTCTGTTTTCTAAATTCTTCTCACTCCCACTTGCCGCATCTTCTAGACAAACGTGCTCATTTTTAAAGAAACCTCTCAAATAAGCAAGATCGAGCAGAATCCGCCCCAGGGCCCCCGCAGCAGTTATGTGCAGGATCAATATCCTCTTTCATTTCAGCATGCCATACATCTCAGCCACCTCTCTGAATGCATTTCTCCGGTTGGAGAGAGTCATCCCAATGCATCCGTGCTGGTGGCCGCAGGAGAATAGGGCTCTCCAAACATAAGCAGTGTATTGGTTATTTTCTGTTTGTCATTGCCAGTAGCTCGTTTCCTTGTATGCACTTTAATTGCTGATGCGCTCAGTTTCACAGGGACTTGGCTATGGAGTCAATACAGTATTATTTCTTAAAACTTCTTTTCCTGCTGGGTGCAAGCAGCTTAAACCCCATCCCTCTGACATGCATACTGTCTTTGATTCTTCCAGTTGTGAAGGCCTGATAGGTTTCAAACAACATTTTATAGGTTGGTTTGATTAATTGCTCAGAGTATCAATTAGCAGAATATTAGTTACTAGAACATTTAAAAGCAAATTATAGTGAACTCGTTATTATTCTGATATAAAGTGCAACACCTGAGTTGCACACAAAGGAATGTGATCTAAAGGTCAGTGACAATGATAGCTACAATGTGCTCTTAGTTGGACCACCCAAGTGGAATTTTCATTAGGAATTTTTGATCACTAGGCTCACAAACCTTTTCAGGATCAGAGCAGCTTAGTTTTAGACCCAGTGTTTTCCTCCATCTCAGGCCCATGGAATTCAGCAGACCAAGAAAAAAAAGGGTACAGGAACTTAATTGAAACCAATGAAATTTCCACTGGGAAGACAAAATCCAGTCGGCAGCCATTAGTCCCAGTCCCGGAGGCGTATGCTAGAGAGCTCCTTCCCCCTGGAGAAAAGGAAACACGTAGTGTCCCTCTCCTGCAGCATCAGGGAGTGGCAGCACACTGTGCCAGAGCCCACTCTGCCTCCTGGCACAGGAACTCCCCGGGGGGAAGCCCTGGTGCGGGAGTGTTTGGGCTCCTCAGACTTATACCTGATGTTTTCCTTGTGTGCCTACCCCTCTATGTGAGTGCAGTGCCTGCTCCACTTGGCTCAATACCTTCACCCTCTGTGGGGACAGTCTCTGTGCCACATGAACAGTGCTGCCCTTCTGCCAAAGGCTTGTCTACAGCTGTGCAGGAGGGAAGAGGATTGTTCACAAATTAAGCTGCAAAAGGAAAACTGTTAGCTTCCTAGCTTCCACATCAGTCTTTAGACACCAAACAGTGGCATTTTGGCCACATCTACACCACAAGCCTGCAAGAGACAAATGTGATAAACAGTAATGCATAAACATAATATTCCTTGTAATATGACCAAGTCTCTTGTGAAATTTGCTCGATTTCTTTTATCTGGGTTTTACAAAAGCGGCGGAAGGCTAACAGATTACAAAATTCTCTCATGAAAGCAAAGCAAACATTTTGAACAGTAACCAGCTCAAAGTACAGTAAGACAAAGTACATTCTCTCTAGGCAAAGTTATCCTTCCACTAGAAACATGTTTTGTTGTTTTAACTGAATTCTGGAAGTAACTTAGATGCTTAGTGTAAGAAATAATAATTGCATATCTGCAACTTTGTTATCTCTTCAAGAAAAAAATGAGGTATTTCTTCAGCAACCCTTCCCTGTGGGAAGATGTTAGAAGATTGAATATACAGATACCTATAGTCCACGGAGATTAAATACAGTTATTTTAATTAATTCTCAAGGGGGAGAAAATCTTCCCAAATTCTGAATTGTATAGAAGGGGAAAAAAAAAAAAAAGAGACATGTTGTGTATTTTGAGATTCTTCACAGGTTTTTTCCAGCCCAGAAAACATGAAATGTTTTCACAGTGATACAGGTTATTTCTCTTAGGACTGAAACCCTGAGTAAACCATGTCTTACTTGGTCTCAGACGGAAGTGCTGCTAACAGTGTCACATGAAATAATTTTCTGTGTTGTCTTGAAAGCACAGATCTATAATTTAACAAGTTGTTCCCTACCAATTTAAAACAAAGGCAAGCTGTACATCTAAAGGAGATACTCTTTCAGAATGTGCTGCAGCAAGTGTGTATCATTCCCTGTCTCTGTCCTAGCCCTGTGAATACTCCAAGGACTGTAGCTGATGTAAATCAGAACACATTAAATCTATGCCTGAAGGAGCTTGCAGGCAAATATCTCTTGCCTGGTACTGTCATCTGTCAGAGGGGGAGTTGGTTTTCTTGAGACTTGTGGGTGCTTTTTCAATGTCAATAAAAGCTAAAAGTAATTGATGTTAGTTAAGAAATACTGCTTTACACTTACTGAAGACATGGACCTAATTTTCACCAAGCACAAAAATAAAATAAAATGGAAAGCATTCCCTCAAACCCACCCCACTCCAAATTTCAGAGAAGCCAAGCAGTACAGCTAAAATAAACCATTTTGCAAACAATTCTTTTTTAGTGAGAATTAATTCCTCTAGCCACAATGAATGCCACTGCAGCCTCCGTGTAGTTTCCAATATTTTCTCTTGGTCTACAGTTTGCACTCTGAACAGAAGGACTAGACATCCTTTTACTAAATTTCTTCTTTACAGATGGGTACCTTCAGCATTACCAAAAATAGATGTTCAGGGGAAAACACGGGGAATATTTATCACATCATTCCATACAAAATGCAGCAAGTGCAGCCCTTGAAGGATTTCTCCCTGCTTTACCATATTCTGTGTTTCTGGTTTTGTTGCTACTCAGAGTTTATCCAGCTGATTTCTTCATATGACACAGAGCCTTTTTGAAAGTTGGTTTTTGACACAAGGATGAGTTTCCTTCTCTGTTACAATCAGTTTCACCTATCTCATGTTTCTGACCAAAATCACAGGTCACTCCAGATCCAAGGGAGCCACCAGGTTTTTTCACAACTTACTCCATCACTTTTACTGGGTCATGCAATACTAATTATAGGGGCAGTTTGCAAGGCCCGAGAAGGAAAAGAACATCTGTCTCTGGAAAGGGTTAAGGGGGAGACATTTTGGAAACGTAGGAATGGAGGAGAGACAGGTAGTCTCCTTCTGCATATTTATCGGAAACTTAAAGAACCAAATACTTGTGTCTTTTCTGCAGTGAGCTTTAAAATCACATGCAGCTTAGGCATGTTACAGCTCACTATACGTTCACCCGAGTAGGACGATAAGGATAAAACTCTGTGTTCTCCTGCTCAACCTTGAACCAGGACAGATTTTTCCTCAGCACATATGCTGGCACCCAAGGAAACTTCCAACAGTTTGAAGACAGACGGGGCTGTGAAGTGTTCTTTGAAGCCATTTATGGAAACATTTCAATGAAGAATTACACCAGATGTAACAGCCAATGGAGACAAATACCCACAAGCCATTAGAGAAAATCTAAGAAGCTCTCAAGTCCAGGAAAACCAAGCTTCCTTTGATAATGGCAGTCCTTTGGGGAAGGGGAAAGGTAGCAATTAGAGATTAACTAGCAGTTCCTTTTGTTTATTATGTAAGGAGAGAATGCAGCTGTGCCTGACTCAGGGTTCCGCTAGGCAGAGGAGATAGTCTGTATTCACACAGCTAAAGCAGCCCTCTTGAGAAAGGAGAGAGGAGTCCTAGGGAAAATAAATCAGATGAATCAGTGCTTATTGATGTCTGCATTCATTACATGCAGAAGCAGCTGAAAAATAGGCTGAAGGGAAATTCTTGAAGTTCCTTTCTGCAGCTGAGCAGATCCACGAGCTTGCTTCTGGCAGGTGAGAGACATCCCATCTCCAGCTTATCCATGTGCTCACACTGCTCACCTCGGGCTACCTCTAGTGCTCAAGGACTGGAGGACAAGCCCTATGGGGAGCGGCCACAGGAACTGGGGTTGTTCAGCCTGGAGAAGAGGAGACTCAGAGGTGACCTCATTGCTGTTTACAACTACCTTAGGGGGGGTTACAGCCAGGTGGGTGTGAATCTCTTCTCTCAGGCTGATGACACCAGAACGAGGGGACATGGCCTTAAGCTACGCCAGGGGAGGTTTACACTGAATGTTAGGAAGAGGTTTTTCACAGAGAGAGTGATCCCTCATTGGAATGGTCTGCCCAGGGAGGTGGTGGAGTCGCCATCCCTGGAAGTGTTTAAGAGAAGACTCGATGAGGAGCTCAGTGACATGGTCTAGTTGGTGGGAGGCTGTTTGGGAGCTGGACTAGATGATCCTCTGGGTCCCTTCCAACTCGGAGGAACTTGTGAGCTAATACAAATTTCCAGCATCCGACCAAAGCACAACGAACTGACTCCTTGGAGCATGTACACGAGACATTGTTTGAAACACCTGTGTTGAAAACTGTGGAACTCCCCTCCACTGGGGTGCCTGGGAGCATCTTCCAGTCCGACGTCTCTTTTTCCTTAGCTGTTACGTAGAAGCCCAATGACTTTTGCAATTCCACCTGTCAAAGCCTTTAAAACAAGCCAAAGGAAGGAGATGCAAACGAGCGGTAGCTGTGTGTGTACACTACAGTTTCCTTCAGAAAACGCAGTAAAGAGATACGAGGCGGGGGGAAAAAAAAAAACCTGCCAGCTCTTAGGAGGCTCACGGAAAACCTCTCCAAACGCTCTCCGTGCCCAGAGAAAGGCGGCGGGAGGAGGTGCAAGGAGCAGGGGCGGGACTATGGATTTGCATACCGCTTTCCCGGGATGCTGCGGGGCCTCCCCGCGGGAAGGGACGGATTTTTCCTGTACTTAGAGGCGGGTCTCTACGACCGTGGGTTTCATCGCGCTGTCGGGATGAGAAACCCGAATACGCTGGCAGTGGAAAACTAGAAACAGTGTTCCAGAAATAACCGTAACATCAAGGAGTTTAATCCAGGGTGGTATAAATGCCTTTGGATTAGAGTGTGTGCTTTGGCTGGTCCGAAGGTAGTGGGGTATCTCAATTGATTGTTCACAGTCAGTTACAGATTGATCTCCTTGTTCTCTCTTTCCCCCCTTCCCACTACTGCACTTGACTAGTCTTTTGCACCCCGAGCAGACCTTCCCACACCATGATTTTCGTCACTGCTACCAGTCTCTGGCTTTCATTTGCTGCAAGGGGAAGTTCACAAAAAAAACAAAAGTAAAAAATAAATTTTTCAATTTATAAGAATTTGTGGCAGTGTCTGTTATCTTCATATCCACGCTGCAGAGGTTCGGCTTGTCAGGCTGCAGCCTTCAAAGCACCAAAAATAACCTGCTGATTTAGATTAGCTCGGTGACTTGCCAAGTGATGATTTCAGGGCATTTCTAAGCTAAGGGGGCTTGGAGAAAGGCTGGACAGCACAAAGTACGATAGATGTAAGGTGGCCTTTTGTTATTTGGTTGGTTGGTTTTTTGTAATTTTTTAAGTGATGGGAAGAGAATTGTCTGGTCTTCATCAGGGAAAAAACCAAAGAACCAAAGGATTTCTGAGGAAGATGAAAATACCTGAAGTGGTTAACTTGTTCTTGAAAATTGATTTTTACTACTTTATGAATACAAATGCATTTATAAATACATACCACTTAGCACAATTAAAAGTATTGCTAAGTATTTTTGTGAAGCAGTATAAACCCCTCACTTTTGAAACTGCACCTGGTCAGATAAAGGGAGTTTCAGAGCACATTGGAGCACTTCTAAAGGTATATTTTGTCTGTTGGTGCATCTCAAAGCCCAAGGGGTGGGAAGGGGGCTGCAAATTAAGGCATTCATAGTTTCCATATATGGAGGAAAAAAGGATGTGACAACAGGGTTCAAAATTACATGCTACATAAAGAATGAACTCATATTTCAATGCCAATTAAGAAATAATGAAGGTTTGCAGAGGAAAAAAAAACCAACACAAAACCCCCAACAACCAGCACACAAACTAAAACAAAACAGAAAATGATATTTTATTCTTTTAGCGTTAAAAAAACCTTTCATCTTTGGAAGTTCAAGTAAGAAGAGACAGCCAATTAAGCATTGTACCATAACACTCTTCGCAACTTTGTTTTTCCTACTTCTTGTTTTCTTCATGCCTCCACTGGCATTTGGTTCTTCTCGACTTATTTTTTCTTCCTTACCCTGATTTCCATAGTTCCTTGCCTCATCCCCAGCTCTTTCCTTTAAAGACTTGCCCTTAAAGCCCTTTACCTTCAGAAGCCTTTCCCCCAAAGCAAGCAGAGCAGAGAAGTACTTCTCAAACTACCCTTTTCCCCATCTGTTTGGGTGTCCATGCTCGGCTGAGGGGGAGATGCCACCTCCAGCTTCTCCCTGAGACAACTCCATATGGTCATTGCTTCTGGCCCCGCTCTCTTGGGCAGCCCTGCTTGGTGTAAGGCTGGTCTAAACCCTGATCTAAACACTGGGTGAGAAGGACCTGCCTGCCCAGTAAATGAGATCAGTAAGGTGGTCCTCTCCACCAGCTATCCAGTGAAGTTTTGTTTTTTCTCCAACGTAACAAATTTTTAGTTCTCTAAATGGATGCAGCAGAAGGGACAGCCTACTTATCTCTGATGGGTAGAGAGCTAGAGCATTTTCTGAAAAGACAAACATCTGAGCAGTTTAAGGAAGAGAGAGGCGTCTCCTTGGCCCCAGCCAGGCGCTACAACCACTGTTGTAAAAACATGGAGGGTCACACCTTCTGCTTAAAGATACATTCTTCAATAGAGCATGTCACTCATCTGCTTTCCAGTTGGAGTTTTATGCTGAGGATCACAACAAACTGCAAGCACATTTCTGTGACCTCCAGAAATCCGCCTAGGTCTGAAAGAGAGGTGACTTTCGTGCCTCTTTCTGCTGGCTGGAGCTTGACTGAGCCTTACTCACCACCCTGTTTATTTTGTATCATGGCTCATTCTCCCTATCCAGGAAGATTTTTCCCCTGTAGGTGCATCCCAGATACCAAACTTCAGTCTTTACATTCCAGTGCAGGGACCAGTCACCTAATTTTTAGATACTGAATCTTTGATGGGATCTAATAAATCATAACTTGGGATAAGGGAAACTTTGTTGACTCCATAATGCTGGATTGTGTCTTTCTTATTCTGAAAGGTTAACACTGGGTTAAATGTAATTTCTTGCTCCTTACCAGTTCCTTTGGACAGTTTCTAGTAGGAGGAAGCACTGCCCTTACACCCACAGCTGTGCTGCTATGGAAAACAGGACGCTTCAAAATATTTGTGGTGCATCTTGGAAGTGAAAGAATGAAAAAACAAAGCCCATGTCGACATTTTTTTTTTATTTAAAATGTGATTTTTCTATTTCAAGATTGGCTGGTTTGCCCAAATTGACATTATGGGTGATGTCTCAGAAATATAAAGAGGCAGGAAGATTATAGTAAGGCCACTTACATTTCAATGGATTCATTAGTACAACATTAAACAGCTCTTTTGCTTTGCATCTGCTGTCGTCATCTGCTCTACTGCTGCTCCTTGGTGAGAGGAGCTTGAGCAAAGCTCGACCCACCTGTCTCGACATTAGGCCCCTGTGAAGATCTGCTGGTTGGGAAGAGTTACAACTTAATTAAGCTATCCTTTATTCGTTAAATCATCTTGAGACTGTAAAGACCAAAACCAACTCAAAATCACAAAAAAAGAGCCAACCACCACATTAAAACACATGACTAAAGTCTACTGTCCAAAGGCATCTGCAAAAGTAACATGTGAAATATTTCACGCTGCAAGTAAATGCAAAACTGCCTTCCTTACTCAGAGCAGTAGTGTCACTTTCTAGTGGCAGGTGCCATACCCTGAATGCATTCCGTGGTTTAGGAACCGGTGTTAGTGCAGCATCGGCACATCTTAGCAGAGTTGTGGAGCTTTGGTTGCCTTGCTTACTTTTGTTTGGCACAGGCCCATAGGTTAAATGCAAGTTATTAGGCTGAATACGGAAAGCAAACAGCTGAGAACTTGGTGTCTGATATGTAAATCAATCAGATTAGTTGATTAAATGGCCCTGTCTAGCCTTGATTTCTCTGACTTCAGAGAATTTTGAGTTATCATTTACTTTTTTTTTTCCCCCTGAGTCCACCTTCTGCTGTACTTTCTTTTACTCTGCTTTTTCGTTCTGAGCAGCATTTTAGCAGGCTGTATTGCAGAACAATTCTCTCCTATTGTAAGGCAAAACATACTGAATTTCAGGGAGGCCACTGTAACTCAAAGGCAAGTAGGAAGGCATTAATTGAGAGCAGGCTGATAAATGGCAGCGTTCACTATGAAGAAACAACTGGCTGTTCAAAACCCCAGGACATGAAAATCCATCAGAGGATTGGGTTACTGAGTGTGATAAGGTATTATTTTCATGACTGGATTAAATGTAGCTTTATCTCCTTTACCTTTCTGTTATCAAGGCCCACACAACTTGAGATTTGAATAGCATTTCTGAAACTGAAACTTCCACCTTTCTAATATAAGGATTCACAGTAATTCAGAGAGCAGATCTCTTCCACCCTACATGCAAAAATGAAACTGGAGAACAACCATGTCCTTCCAGACCCAAGCAGTCCCACGCAGCCTCTGCAAAGACATGATAATATAGTTTTCATGGTACATACAGAGCTTGTCCAGACATTTAGGAATGTTGCAGATGATCAGATAACAGCACAGTGGCTTCACATAAAACCAGCTGCTCAGAACACAGAAAATCCAGCACAAACATGACATCAGCCTGTGGCCTGAGACCACGCAGAGCATTGCCTAAAGGAACCAGCTTCAGTGCACAGCAACCTCCAAAGAGGTTTAAAGAAAACAAGCTCACTTCTGAGTGGGATTCTGGGCAGGTAGCAAGCCAGATCACACACGGCAGAAAAATATTTCTCCTGCCCATGGCTGCATGACTTCATGTGCCTTAACATAGATCGAGGCAGGAAAAGGAGAGGAGCCCTTTGTACCTGGCAATTCAGAGCTCTCCCCTGACAACTGCACTGCAGTGATGCGCAGCAATTCCTAAAACACCTCGCTCCAAGCTGAGCTAGCTGAAGTCTCACAAGACAACTGAGCCAAGACGCTACAGATGCTACAGCATTTCAGCGCCTTTGGCTAGGCTTGCTCACAGACCCCTGACCAGCACTGAAAAATGGAGTTTCGCAACATTTAAGTACAGCAAACCAAAGCCAAATTGCATAACAAATACAAAGGTCTATACTGGTTTGACCAAGTGGACTATACATCTGTTTGTACAGGGCTTGAAGTACCAGTTACCCCACATCAAGGGCTGAGCATAGACTGCAACAATCAACCCTCCAACCAGCCCATTAGCAATGCAGGCTGTGAGCAAAAACTCTTTTGGGGTATGGGCAGCTTGTAGTGGCTTCTCTTGCCTACCAGAAAAGAAAGGACACCAGTCTGACAACTGGAGTTAATGCTACTTCCTAGGAAGCCTTTAACTTGTATAATTTATTCATGTTCTACTTTTCAGAAGTATGTAGCAGTTTCCTCAACACACAGCCCCATGTACAAGAGGGCAGATAAATTTTGTAGAGCAGTCTCCAGCCCTGCAGTGCCTTGCTTTCTTGCTACCAGGAAATCTTGGGCCATACCCTGGCATCATCATAATTAACAGCTTTTAAGTATAAAAGGGTTTAGAGTAGAAACTGGGTAATTATCTTGGTTGCAAATCCTCTACTGTTAGCAAATCTCCTCCAGTACCAAAAAAGCTAGCACTTAATGCAGCATCAAGATCCCAGGCCACTATTTACCGTCCCAAACACAATACAGACAAACTCTCTCCTTAAGAAGCACCAGCTTGCCTTGGTCCTTGAGCCATCAGGAAAAGGAACTGACCCTGAAGAAGTCTCGAGTCTGACTACTCATGTACTACAGTTTACAGAAAAAAATTTGTTTCCTGGAGGACACGTGTGCACGATATTTACACCAGGCGAGGCTCCTTTGAGCCTACTCAGGAACTGTTACTACTACACAAATCATAAACCACACTATTTATGTGTGGTTTCAATATATTCAATATTCAATTTATGTGTGGTTTCAACCTGGAATCAAAGTCAGAAATGATGCCATGTGCTCATGCAGCTATAGCTAAGAGCAAGTGAGGGGAACTTTCTTCTTATTCTGTACTGCATGCCCTTTTATTTTTTTTTCCTTCTGTAAGAAGGGAAAACCAAGGCTAATCAGTAGCACTTAGGTAACTCTTTAATTAAAGAATTTAAGATGTCTAGAAAAGCATCTTAATGCACCAGGGAAAAAAAAAAAGCAGACATGCATAATACATTTAACAAATTCCAAAAGACGGTACGACCTGTTGCCCTTAGAAGGCTTCAATCACATCAGTATCACCTTCTCTTCTGAGGTAACAGACATAATGATGTAGCCACCCCAGTGAGCTTCACAGAAAATTCTCATGATGCTGATAGTGCACACAGAAAGGGGTAGGATACTGGAGCTAAGGAAGTTTAGTTTCCAGTATGACTGCCCAAAGCTGAGAGGCAACAGTATCCTCATCTTGCTGGGAAGTAATAAATACATTTATTATGACTTGCCACAGTATGTGGCACGCCAAGGACTCCCATGGAAGTGTGGCCAGATGACACTAGTGTAAAGAAGGAACAAACCCTCATTCCCTCTTCGGCTCATAACCTAAACCCATAACCTACTTGGGGTAACACTGCCTGTTGTTACATCGTCAGCTGTCAACAAACTGTACACAAGACTGCAGTTAGTGTATTCCTCTTCCTTATTCAGCTCTGACTTAAGTACTGCAGCATCAGAACAAAATCTAGGTCTTTGAGCATAGTCCTGAGGTAATTTTGTCCTAGTCACTGGGGCTGGGACCAGTTTATGGGGGTATAACGAAAACTGTGTGTTCTACACCCTCTAGGTAATTTCTGATAATGAATCATTTGCAGCAGCTGCCAAGGGCACATCTCACAAGACATAAGGAAAGAGACAAATCCTGGGAGGCAGGGGAATGTTTCTTCTCACACCAATGACTCAGCTGTGATAGCTCCCCACCACGAAGGCATTAGCACCCTCACATTCAGCTGGAGGGTGTCATCTCTGCAGCTGCAATTACCTAGACCATCAAAGATTCCAAAAATATCCCATGACTCACAGAGCTAAATCACCCCTTGTGAGACTCCCCGCCCTGGGGGACATACTGGGAATTCCCACCTGAACCTGAGCATATACTATAATCTTCGGGTTTGGAACTTCTGGAATCACTTGCTGGATCCAGAGGAGGAACAGAACTTCAGCAGGACTGTGACCACCAAGAGTGTGATGATTACTTGGATGGAACTGTGCCCATCATCCTGGCCAACAGGTTTCCTTCCCTTCTGCTTTGCACACAGCGGGACCACACAGTGCTCAGCACAGGAGCTAATGAGTGCTGTGAGGTTCTTGTCCCAGGGTGCTGGGTTACACTCGATTTTGTGGGTTAAAACCAATTTTCTCAGTATAATTTCATTTATTATAATCTTATTAGCAAATTGTAATTCTGACTTGTAATCTCTCATACACTTGGTTTATTTCCCCTGCTGGTTTATTTTTAAACCAGCATAATCAGGCTCTCTCCACGTGTGGAGGAAAGGGAGAGGGGTCCGGAGCACTGAGCCCTACGTCTTTTATTGCCACAAGGACTCCCAGCAGGCTGGAGAGGTTGGTTCCAGCCCAGAGCAGAGCCAGCTCCTGCTGGGAGGAAGACGTTTACAGAAAAATACAGCATTGGCAATGATAATGTTTATAATGTACCACCTGGGAGAAGAGAGGCGAGAAACTCTCATGCTCAACTTTAACACTTAGTGTCCCAGGAATAATGGAGCTTCAGCACTGACTGTAGTCATCACCACTGAAAAGGGACTTTTCACCCTCCCATTTACATGTCCCATATTTATCAATATCCTCTGGTTGCTTAAACAGCATCTGTTTTGGAATAAAACCCCGGAAGTCTGCACTAACTAACTAAGCAGGAGCAGTTTAGTTCCCTGTGGCATTATATGAGATATTTGCTTAGGGGTAGAACCTGAACTATGTTTTAAAAACCGATTTGAAAAGTCTGTCCCTACTTCTTTGAAGAACTGTGTTGATAGCACTGGCAGACAGGACAGAATCTGCTACTTGGCCTATGTGTATACTTTCTAAAGCTGAAAAAGGTCACCTCTGGTGCTCAGCTAAGTCTGATCTTGTGTTGCACCACACATCACAGAGCCTTTGATGGCTCTACAGAAAAGCTGCAAACAGAAATGGCAATTGATGGGAATACAATGCACTTGGTGAGTCTTGTAGGTGAAATACTGCCTAAGCTTAAAAGACATTTGTAGATTTAAGGTCACCAGAGAAAAAAAGTCCTCCAATGTGAAAAGAGGAGATTGACAATGTCAGGGCCTGAAGTGAATGATTACACTCCTTTAACATTTAGTTGCTTAGGACTTCCCAGCTTTTGCTAATAAACAACAGAAGCTAAATAGCATTCAGGTACACTCCAGCACACCCTGGAGATTCGATACTGTCCTCCTCATTTATAATCTCCTGTTGAGTTATGTTCACTAGCGTCAGCTAAACCATTCATTAAGGGAAAGCCCTCATGCAGTCCCATGCACCTCTGCAAGAACACTTTGATAGTGGGGGTTGTTAACAGTCAGGGGGGAGCAGTACCCTGTTAAGGCAGCAGGGCAAGCATGTTCCTTCAACAGGGATGCAAAGTGCAGTAGGAAAGAATAGAGAGTATGCAGCCTTTTTGGACCCTCAGACTACCTTAACAGTCACCTCCTGGACACAGTTTTATCCTTGCTACACAGAAGACTGCATCTTCTCAGAATGAAAAAAAAATATTGGGTGGCGGTTTCAGACTTCCAAAAGCTAAAAATTAATGCAACAAGCAACTACTGAAGGAGAACGAATGATATTCTGCAAGACACAAAAAGGTGCTGCTAGGAGCACTACCCATGGAATGAAATATGGATCGAAACTGCCTCAGCGACTCTCAAGGCACACACACTGCGGCACCACAGCTCTGGGAAGAGGCAGACAGTGCTTTTGGAGTATGTAAGTCTGTGACCTCAACACAGCCCATAAATTTATGGACATATCTAAAGTGGGACATTCAAGACAAAAATCCACTTTTAAATGCATACTCCTAAGAGGAGCACAGAGAAGATGTGATCATCCTTTGTACCTGCAGTACCTGCTACAGGAATAAAGGCCATCGGAAGGTCTCAGTCTGCTTCCTCAAAAAAGAATCAAGGACCAAGTAATGCATCTGCACTTTAGAAAACCTCCATTCTCATCTTCAGCAATGAATAGTGATATATTCAAAAGAACAGATATCCAGAAACACAACAGCTAAAACTGGCTGAAAACACTGCTCACCTCAGTAAGCACATGACCTGGGTTACAGAAAGATTCTGGTATCCACCATTTCCCTAAATATGCCTATTCATTCAGACTGTGGTGGGGAATTTATGATAAGGGTGGTACTAGGTGTTGTCCTAGCCAGAACCAGCCAGCACCAGAAACGCAAGAGCTCTGTGGTGGCCCACCTTAGTGAAGATGCTGGGAACGCCCAGTGGAGGAAGTTGGCTCAGCTCCGAAAGCAACTATGTAGCTTTTACCCAAGAAGAAATTGCAGAATCTGGTGCGTGAAGTGGATCCAAAGGAGCAGCAGAATAAGGGTGTGGAAGAAATGCTGATGCAGATTGCTCAATGGCTCTGCAAATCCAACACCCTGGAGTTGAAAGATGAGCAGTTGCACCTCGAGTGTCAGTTGAACACGTGGATCCCAGGCTTGCTCTGAAGAAATCAGGCCCTACGAAAAAGCCTGCGCTACAGAGGCTCACAAACAGAGGACGGCACCGATCTGCAAAACTACCAAGAAATAGCCCCTGGGCAGAGCCAGGAGACCCTGCTAGCGCAGTTTGGGATATTCAACTGTCCACTGAAGCCTCCACAATGTTACCTGTGGGATATTTGTTTTAGTGTTTTACAGAGATCATCTATTTTTGTGAACAGTGCAGCAATACTTTGACTTTATGAGATCTGCCAAAATCACTCTCCACCCCTCCAAATTCTCTCAAACTGAGATATATTTAACACCCAACATAGGGCAAGAGAAATAAATGAAAAAAATATCTTTGACCAAAACATTCGAGTGTTGTGTATAGAACTCTGATCAGCATTTTTTGCACCAATCTGTTCATACTGGTGGGGCACCTAGCCATGCATATATTCCCATACGCACTTTTGGCAATCACCTTTGTCAAAGCAAGAAGAGGGATTATGATTGCTTTGATAATATGTTGTGCAAAATGGGTTTATGATGACATTTAAAACAATGGAATTATTTGGGATATGTAGTCAGTGTTTCTTGCTTGCAATGGCCTAGGTTACTACTGCTGGGGGTTTACTGACAATGCCACCCAGCCTGAAGGTGGCACAAGTGAAGGCGATTTTCCCCAGCCTCTCTCTCCTCCTTCTCTTTCAGGCCTGGTAGAGGAATCTGAGGGAATTTAGGGTTTCCCTTAACAGCCCAAGACACCATATTCTTGCTCATGATTCTGCCATATTCCTGCAGTACACTCCACTCAGTATTTTGAGACAGTGGGAAGCTACCCCAAGATCTCCCCCAGAGAGTAGGGACACTGTCCAGAAACCTGCCCTAGGGGCTGGGGACACTTCCCAACAATCCTGTTTGGATGGGGAGGAGATGGGCCGAGTGTTGAAGGAATATTCTGCCCCAATAGCTTGGAAGCCCACTCCAACCAAACTCAAACCCCCATCAGTTTCAGAGAGGGTCAACTCACTGCAATAAGCTAATGCTTATCGTACTATGAACTTAACTGTGCAGCACCACATACAGCCAGAGGGGGAGGAAAATAGTGCAGCAGAAAAACCAATGGACATAAGGGTCACCCAGGCTCCACCCAAAACAGAAGGGCAGCGAAACCAGCAGTCATCTCTGTGCAAAAGAGGAAGGACAAAACTAAGTCAGTACATGGGGCTGACAAAGATGGGGAACCAGGGCCTTCGCAACCAGTGGATGAATCAGAGCCTGAAATCATTGCTGAGTCCCTATCCTTAGACATGCTGCATCATCTGTGTAAAGACCTCACTGGACAACTAGATGAGCCCTTACTGACTTGGCTGCTCAGAATTTGGGACACCCCTGGTGATGGCACCATCCTGGACAGGACTGAAGTAAGACACCAAGGATCCCTGTCCTGAGGTGCAGGTATTGACCAGGGATTCATAAAGAGCCAAGAACCTCTCAGCTTCTAGAAACAATTCCTAGTGAGTGTGAGGGAAAGATACCTCTGTGAGGAATCTCTTGCTGCAGCAAGGCCCCTGAAGACCATGGAACAAGAGATCCAAAGACTGAGAGAGCTAGCTGTGCTTGACAATCTTCTCCAACAACAGGCCAGACTCCAGGAAGCCCAGACAACAACACATGTACATCCCAAATGTCGCTGAAACTTGCATGACTGGCACCAGAGATGCACACCTGCTTCCTAGGTGGGCATGCTCCAGTTGGGTGAAGCACAAGAAACAATGGGCACTATGGCAACGAAGCTGCGGGCATGAAGACGCCATCCACACTCCATCCCAAATCCAAGCTGCTTGTGTGGGAAAGCTGCCTGAGGACTGCCAGGATTTCAAAGAGGGGATTAAAAACAGAACCAAAAACAACCACCAAAAACTTAAGACAAGATTAAGGAGAAGAGCGTCCATGTTGCACCAGTGCAAACCCAAGGTCAGAAACAGATACTCCCCAGTTACAGGGAGGGAATGCTCCCCACAAACCAACTTGTGCTACTTCCTACTTGAGCATAGGGAAGACATGAGTTGGCAGGACAGGAAACCCACCTCAGTTCTAGGAGCCCGAGTAAGGGAACTAAAAACACCTGCATTTGAGTCAAAGAATAAAGCTCAAGATAGTCACAAAAAATAAAGGATGTATTTTTCTCCAAAGATCAAAACCATAACTAAGACAAGACATTCATATTAGAGTAGTAAGTTCAGTGTCCAGAAAAAAACTCTTCTGCCATATATAAAAAAAAAAGATACTGCAATTGCTTTACTGCTCAAGAATCTCCTCGCCCAAACTGCTTAATTCTTCTCTCACGACGTTTTGTCAGTAACCTGATTTTAACTACAACGTACAATTTTTCTTCACCACTCTCATCTTATCTAAAGCTCTTCTTTTGTTCTGGAGAGTTTTGTCGCATGCTCCTCTACAAATTTGCTCAAATGCTCTAAATCTCTGTCCCCGCCTTCAAATTTAATAGGGTTGTTCTTCTTGTCCCTCGGAGCGAAGTAAATAGTGGGGAATCCCTCCACTTTGTAGTGGTCGTTGGTCACGTCGTTGGCAGTAGCATCCATCTTGGCTATAATTAGATTTTTCTCATTCTTGTACTTTTTGCCTAGCTCAGTATACACTGGTTCTAGTTTCTTGCAGTGTCCACACCACGGGGCATAGAACTCTATGAGAACATCATTCTTTGGATCCATTACTATGGTATCAAAAGTTTTACCCACTACCACTTTCACAGGCCCTTTGTTACTTTTAGGCACTGGCTGAGACTTCACAATTGGCTTCAGTTTTCCTACAAGGAAGCAAAACATACAGTACTGTTAGAATATGGTAAGAGCAGTCCTTACAATTTCCCCTAAGAAAAGGCAGAAATACATCCTCCTGCCAGGGAAAAAAAAAAATCACTGCACCAGCAAACGAACTTGCATCTGCATGAAGCACAGGCTAGTTTGCTGGTCACTTTAAAGACAAATAACCAAGAAATACGGGCAACAATTTGTGTCCCAATTCTCTAGAAAACTTCTCCCTCTTTTTATGGCTGTCCATCCAGTGATTTGTTATGGTAGTCTCAAATATGAATGATCAGCTCACACTTCAAAGCCATAGGAATATTTTAGGCTTGCAAAACATGCTCTAATTATTGTAGCAATTCCCTCAGGAAAAAATCTTGGAAGGGTAAACAGAGCTAATACCTTAGAGAAGCCTATTTTAGAAACTGTACCTTTTTTGAATGCCAGCACAAACTCCCTAAGTACATCAGAGTCAAACTCTTCTGGCTCCATGGCATATTTCTTGCCACCTTCATCCAGAATGGCAACATTGACATCCTCTCCACTCTCAAGCAGGCCCAAATCTTTTATTTCAGAAGAATAATCTTCCTCATCAGAAACAGCAAACACATATTCAGGGAAGTCTTTGGCCACCTCCAGGACTTTGCCTCTCCAGTACTGGGTAGCTGAAAAACCACAACACAAAGTGATTGGCAACTTTTAGTCACTGCCTGCTTCCTCTCAAAGTGGAGAAATTGTAGTTGCAGTGAACCTACCAACACGGTAGTCGAAACTGAAGTCCACAGAATAATAGACAACCACTAGCGGACGCTTGGAATATCTCTTAGCATCATTGGAAGGCTTGCGATGACCAACCAGAGGTAAAGCATGTTTTCGTACGTGCTCTTTAATCTCCGACCCATCTGCAGAATCCTGTTCAAAAAAAAATTGGGAAAAAAGATCAGATGAACGGATTTAAGAGGCATTTCTGTCACATGCTAGAAAACTAATACTGATGTATGCATGAATGAGAAAGAGGGGCATGCTATAAACAGTGCTGTCACCATACTCTTCAAATCACTGGGCAATAGAGACAATTTGGTGTTCTACCCTTAAACTGAATATCATAACAATAGAATTATTATTTGGAAATGTTATATCTTGACTAATTTTGTCAAGTTTTCTTGAACAAAGCAATACAGTCTCAGTGGACATACAGGTTGCCTCAAATACCTAGTGGGAGTACTTCCAACAGGAAGATGTCAACTGATCATAAATACAGAGAAAGAGAACCTTTAATCCACACACAAACTTTTTAGCTTTGTTATCAGCTACTTACTTTAAGGTTCAGAATATGCATCTTGGGCTCATGCTTTGACTGAAACTTTTCTGGCTGCATGACAACCAGTTTTCCTGGAGATGCTTTCAGTAGTTTTGCAATCTCATTGCTGAAGGTGTGATGAAATTTATAATCTTCTCTCAAACCATTGGCTGAAAAATCAAGGTTAGGGTGAAGGAAACATCAGCAAGAAGTGGACTGACAGCCTCCAGCTGAAATCTTGAGACTGCTCTTCAAGGAAACTTTCCTACTCTCAAAGGGACAGAAAACAACCTAGCCTTGGATAAAGCTCTCATCCAGGAGTGAGAAGCATATGAATATACAAACAATTCCAGTAGCACTATTTGAATGCTGTTCAACAAGCCATCTACTTGCCAAGTTACTCTACATACTCAAAAACCTTGAAGAGCTTCCAAAACATACAGCAAAACAGCTATTTGTTTATCAGTCTACCTCTTGGCTTACCCCCAGATAGGTCAACTAGCCAAACTATTTGCTTTGGGGCAGCCTGGGAAACAGTTCTGAATCTTTCCATGTAATTCAACTAGAAATTACAGCAGTCCCAAAAGCAGACATGGACAGCTTGCCAGAATTGGTCTAGCTAAACTGATCCAGAAGTGGATGATGGGTTCTTTCTACAGGCCACCCATTCCAAACAAGTTTGGCAAATCGCAGTCTCTGGAACTGTCAGATACAAAACAAGCACTAAAAGACAGCAAAGGTATCTAGGACTTAAACGAGGAAGCTGTGATTTGTTCCTCAGGCAAGAATTTCCCCTCCTCTCCAGTTTGCATATTTTTAGGGACACAATACCAGGAGGAGGTAACTTCTGTGACTGGCTGATACTTCAGTTACAGACTCAAAATCTGGTGTGAGCTTTATTCTTGAGTACAACCTACTTCCTCTTATTCCTCTACTACCTCCCCTACTGAACTAAGAGCAGAAATAAATGATCACTCCATGCCTAAGTCCTAAGCAGAACCTCAACAAAACACATATTTCATTAGTACTTTAAAACATTGTTTACCTGCTTCCTGATAGAGCTGATAGGCTTTGTCATTCTCTCCACTAAAGACACCAATGATGATGACATCATCCCCATCCCTCAGAAATTCCTGCACCTGCTTGGTAGCCTGAATCTGTTTGGATGGAGGACCAGCCTGTTCAATCATGTAGTCGACAATACCTGCAAGACAAACCCACACACAAAGAGCTGCTTAGAATTCTTACTGAACTGAAAGGCTCAGGTATTCCATCTACAACTTTGTTTAACACCACACATCCTGTGAACACCTTTCTTTCTGTGCATCCCTCCCACAGTAACTTAAAAGACTAAATCAGCAAGACTTCAGTGCAAGTTTTTAAAGCTGCAGTTCTGGACATTCTCTTTCAGGTTGGTTTCAGAAGAGATGACAAAGCACAAGATCCGTGGATAATGGCTGATTTTACAAAGAACCCTCCTTTCTGAAATTACAGGCCCCTCACTGTCTCCTGAACCCGCTAAGGGCCAAAGTTCTACTTGGATACTCCTAAGTTTTCCCTCTCACTAAAACTTGCCAGCCCTTATGGTGCATTCCGGTACAATTAAGGGCTGCTCATTTACTCATACTACACCTGCTTCGCCATGTGTTTTTAACTTACTTTATATTAAAAGGAGCTGATACGACTATAAGATGTTATAAACTGCTGACCTGTGTAGGCTCAACTACAACTGCTATGATGTTAACAAGTCTGCAAGTCCTATAGATACAACCCTCAGAACATAAGGAAAAGCAGAAGTTGCAGTACCATATTTTTCCCTTGGACCACTGTAGTCATAAGGCTTGCCCTTGCGGAAGATTTTGAGAGTTGGGTAGCCAGTAACATCAAACTTCTTTGCAAGCTCAGTTTCAGCAGTGGCATCAACTTTAGCCAGGGGAATAGGAGGTGTGCGCTTGCTGAGCTCCTTGGCAGCCTTCTCGTACTCTGGAGCAAGCCTTTTGCAGTGTCCACACCTAGGCAAGGAGAGCAGAGAGCAGTTTTTACAAGCCATGAAGCCTACTAGGTACCATCTACCTCTGAAGTGGAAGAGTTAAGTCTTCCGGAATGCAGAGCGTAGAAATGGAACTGCTGAATCTACTGAGGACACTTCAGCCGAGGAAGATGCATCTCTCCAACCTGACAATGGCCTCACTCTACTATAGGTAATTAAATTTCCAGAGGTCATTTTTAAACTAAGGACCAACCTTAGTTTCAAAATCAATCTTTGGTTTTCCGCATCAACACAGTTCCAAATTAGTAAATAAGGAGAATCTTGGAGTCAAGTTTTGGACACCACCCCTTGCCAAGACATAGATCCGGTCTAGTCTTCAACTGATTTGCAATACAACCCTAGGTCCAGGTTAGACCTACGGTACACCAGAGCTATATACATCTGCACGAGGCAAAGGGGTGTAAAGAGGCATAACAACAGAAACCAGGTTCACCAAGCATGCTCAGGCCAGCTGTGCTAGGCAAGTACAGGTCTTCTTCTGCAGTGCCTTCTTGCTTACCATGGAGCATAGAACTCCACCAGGATTATGTCAGCACTGTTCACGACTTCGTCAAAATTATCCTGTGTCAATACCAGTGTAGCTTCGGGTGGGGGGGTCCAGTTGGGGTCAGAAACCTCCTTTACTTTGGCCACAATTGCTGCAACACAATTCAATAACCCAATTAGCAAGTGTGCATTATCCTAGCAGGAGCATGTCAAATGCAAGAGATGATATCAAGAATTTAAAATCACATGCACGCATGGTCTTGGACTGATGGTAACACATCAAGCTTACATGAGAACACTTTCTTAATCAAGTTCCTTTATGCTTTATTTCCTTGTTGGTACAGCCAAAATCTTCTCTTTATCACTGAGCATCTTACTTATGCAGAGCACAAATCTGTACTTTGCAGCACTGCAGCACATGAATTCTATCTCACAACAGACAGAAGGGGTAGTTTTTCTCCTCTGACTGAAGTCGGGAACATTAATTAGGAAAAAACAAGTGGGTTTATATGCAGTAAATATATAGATCAGATGTTTACTGGCTGATCATTCAGTAAGCATGACTGCCTCCCCTTTTAGTCACCTCGTATTTCTAGACACCTCCTGACAGTAACAGCACTACCCACTACCTGCAGAACTGTCCTCTGGCATGCAGCCAATTGAGAAAACAGGGAAAATTTCAGCCCTCACAGTATTATTCTTCTTAAGAATTTGTGATCAGTCCTTCAAAACAGTCACATATTAAGAGGCAAGATCACATACTGCTTTGCTTTCTTAGAGACCTGCAAAGGACTAGTGCTTACCGTCTTCTGTCCGAGAACCATCATAGTCAACAGGTTGGCCTTTTTTCAGGATTTTGATGGTTGGGTAACCACTGACATCAAAACGACTTGCTAGTGAAGTGGCTGCAGTGGCATCTACTTTGGCAACAGGAATAGGAGGGTCATTTTCCTTTAGAGTTTTGGCTATCTTTTCATACTCAGGAGCAAACTGCTTGCAATGCCCACACCTGCCAGAGGAAGACACATGTAGATATGTAAATGCACAACAGACACACAGAGGTATTTTGCTGCTCTGCGTATCTAGGATGTTTTGTGACAGATATTCACATCATCAACACCAAAATGTTTGTTCTGCTATGTGTTCAGACCATAGAGACATAAAGAGTAACTACAGTTTATGTGCTGTTTGTTGAAATCCCAACCCTTTTTTGTCCCTCCTTAATTTGCATTCAACATGCAATGCACAGTAATCCCTCACTACTTCGTGGTTCACTTATAGGGGCTTCAGTACATGTCGGGGTTTTCCCCCAAGAAGACACCATAGTCTTCCCTAAATTCTTCACAGCATCTTCCCGTCTGCACACGCGCAGAGTGTCTCTGTCGCCCTGCGGGGTGGGATTGGCCTGCGCTGGGGCACAGGACTGCCATGCCCCATGGGGCTGGGTGGCTTGCTCAGGGCTCGGCCCTTATATCAACCTCGCTGGGGGGAGTATGGGGGCAGCTCGTGGCACGGGCTTATAGCCACACTCCTGCCTGGAACAGCACACGCTCAAAGCACCCCAACCCAGCTTTGAGCACATCCAGTGAGGGTTCCACGCACTGCCAGGAGCCCAGTGAGCACCTGTGCTGCCAGGAGCCCCCCGAGTGCTGGCACCACTGGGAGCCACCGCAGCCCATACCCCCAAGGTTTAAACACATTTCACTTTTTTCACCAATTCCCCCATTGACCGCTGCCTTGGGGCAGGCACTTTCATTCAAATCTGCAAATCTGCCTGATATCTAACGTGAAACACATCAATTCCAGGCTAGGCAATCCACGAGCTGGCTGCAAGACGGCGTGCCCACCACGCGGGACCCTCCTGTGCCAGGACTGCAGCGGGGAAGGGGTAGAGAAGATCCCATCCCTTCTCCTACCCTGTCAGAAGGCACAGGGAGGTGCCAGACAGACCCCTGTGCACTCTGGGGCTCAGAGGGTGGGGACGTGGGTGTGGCTTATTTGCATATGCATGAACAATCTGTTTTTGAAGATTATGGGTTTTGCAGGCATCACCAAGTCCCTATCCCCCTCAAAATCTGAGGGGTTACTGTAGTTCTGTATGTTTTAGAAAGCCATTGTAAAAAAAAATTCAACAATTACTTTTACAATAAAATTGTAAACTTTGTACCATGGTCCTCCTTCCTTCCTGTCCCTGCACATTTTGTCTCAGTTCAGCTTCAGTTTCTCCCTAATGTAGGTTCATCTTCTCTACCTAGCATCCTAGAGTGAACTAAGGAGAAAATGAACCAGTAGTTAAGCTGGCCTATATGAAGTGGTAACACAGCACCTCTCCCTCTCAGGCCACACCAGAACACTCTGCGTAGAATAGAGGTTCCTGCTGCAAAAGCTGGCATGACAGTCTATCAGCATAAGAAAAGCTAAATATAACTTGACAAGTTGAAGATGGAACCAGGAAAATGTAGGGGAAAAAAAAAAAAGGACAGACAGCCTACACTCTGTAGCCTCTCAACTGGCAGCTGGAGGATTAGAAAAAAGGAGAGGCGTTTAGTCTAGGATGACACAAATCCTTCTGCTCAGACAAATTAAGATTCATGTTTAGTTTTCATGCAGGCAAACTACAGCTGCAGAATGAGTACCTACAGCCAAGCAGGGATAGGATTCTCTGTAACCAGAATGGCACTAGTTGAGGCAATTCCAACTCAAGCAAGATCATACTGCTCCCTCTATTCGAAGACTACAAGAGAACCAATGAGTACCATTTTTGTATCACTAAGCTACAAAGGAGATGATGTTCTGGCCTTAACACTAACTCAGCCACTCGACTGAAAATATATTCTGTGCTTGTTGTCCCCAGTAACCATCCCTAATATTTTCGTCCATAAGAATGCAAGAGAAGACACATTCTGGCCTAAATTCTTTGTCTTGGTTTTATGCAGGTAAGTCCCAGGAGCAAATGTATGAGGCACTGCTTAAACTGATAATACAAACAAGCTATGTCCTTAATCACACCACACCCTTCTGGCAAGGACAGAAACATGAATTTGAAAAGGTAAACCTTGTAGCAAAATTCCTCTACTAGGGAAGTCGCCCTTGTTCCTCCATCTAAATCAACAAGTGCACAAGTTCTCAGTGGTCCAGCACAAGGATGACAGCAGGTTGCAAGACCAGACTGCATGACTTTTCCAGGATTCACTGGGACCATTTCTGTTCCCTGACAGATGCAAAGCAGGGAGAGAACCAGGGCTGTGCTTCCCACGGCATGGAAGTTCACTTTTTATGAACGTGTCCGAGCAGAGAAGCCCGTGACAGCCACCTCATGCTGTACCTAAGGAGGTACCACTGTGAACCCACCACGGTGCGTAGAACTCCAGCAGCACAGTATCCTTGTCTGCAGTAAAGCTGTCAAAGTTTGCATCATTCAGGACTAATACACCATTTTCTTCTTTAACTACAGAATCATCATCATCTTCATCATCTTCTTCATCGTCATCATCTTCATCGTCATCATCAGCTTCTTTTGTAACAACTTCTGGAAAAGGAAAAATGCAAAGCAGATTAGGTTGTATGAAGTCTTAATGCTGAAGTAACAGTATCAGATGAAGGTGGATTAAGTATCTCCTCCGGTTAAAATAAAAGTACCTACACAGGTTAGTTTTTGCTCCGCATACACTAACAGCTGTTAGTTTAAAAGAGCTTGGACTCAGATGTTTGACTGTTTCAGTTTTGTCCACACTACATCAGCCAACAAAACCAGTATTTCAGTAAAGTGTCAGCATCTATTTCCAATTCCAGGGTGAACGAACAGAATGGACAAACTAAGAATTAATACACACAGATTTACATAACAGTTGCCACCAAGGTATGTTGGATATTTTGTTCAAACATGGGAAGTGAGACATGTTTTGTTAGGCGAGGAGAGCACCCAGATGACATCTGACTATAAACAGAAGCTCTTCATCATGCAGCAAAACAGCTGTCCTCCAAGAGCAGCAACTTGTGGATGGAAAAGTTAGGTGCCTTTTACCGAATAAGCAGATGTTATCTGTCCCCAGTGCTTCCCTTGTATCCTCACTCACCAGGCCTGTAACATCACAGCTGCCATGTGCTGCCTGTCTGAAGGTCTAATAAACAAACACACCTGCTAGAAACCCAAATGTTACAACTTTGCTACTACCAAGGTGTTCTGGAGGGAGCACTCGAAAATAATGCTTCTTTCCTCACTGTTCCATCCCACCTCTGCCTCCCTTGCCTTCAGTTACAGCAATGTTTCAGCTCTGCAATTCACTGGGGAGTCTTTCCACTCCCAGGAGTGTCACTCACTCTGCTCTGGATCAGCACCAGGCTGCAGTGAGTATAAAATCAAGTGACTGCTGCAGGAGTCCTGTGAAAACCCACTTCTGTCCACCTGGCAGATGCAGGGTACTCTTCTTAAAAAAAAAACAACCAAAAGCAAACAAAAAAAAGCTTTTGGGGAGGCCTTTGATTTAAGAAGACCAAAACCATTGGTCCAGAACAGGCCTTTCAAGGACAAAGCAGATTTGTCAAATTACCGAAGGAAAATGAGCAGGCGAAAGCTGGAGCCAGGACGTTCCAACTGGTTCATTCTTTGCTTAGAATTTGAGATGGGTTTTTTAATATTCAACCTTTTACATGTTCCTTTACACTTTTTTTTTTAACTGCTATCTTTCAAGGAAACATGCCTTTCCTGAAGGACTTTAAAGGATTTTCAGTTACAGAACAAGTAATAATACCTCATTCCAAATGAAAACTGTAAAACAATGAAGCTAAGGGCCCCCTTTTCACCACTGGGAGTCCAGTGAGTAGGAAGGGGGGGGAAAGCAAAAAAAGCATTAAAGTTTCTTGTTGAAAACTTTTTTCTATTTAATTTTAACTGGCTTTTGACTAACCTGACAGGAGTTACTGCAGCAGTATTCTGAAAACACTCTGATTTCACCCGGAATTTGAAAGTTAAGAATGTATGCACTATCCAGATATGAAAAAGTGAACAAAACAAATCCCGCTTTTCTCAGAGGAACAGCAGACCACAGGAACAATCTCACCATGGATAAAATGATGCCATTATATTGCAATAGCTGTTTTTCTAAGAAAGGATACAAAAATAAGCTTATATGCCCTCAGAAAACAGCATAGGGTCTCTGAGAAAACACGTTCATTTTAATTAGAAGTCAACTTTATGTACCACCAAAATATTAAAGCTTCCGATGAGGGGAGAGATCACAGGAGATCATTTATCACGCCACAGTAGTGACCTGGATTAGGTTTCTTTAACAACAGTTACTTTTCCATCTGATCTTTGAAGCAGCTAAAAGCACTATTTGCAAGCAGACAATGCGCCCTGTGTTGTGGCACTTGCTCATCCTCGAGGGAAGTCACGTCCCTGCAGGACTGCCCTGGCGAAACAGCTGGTTTTCAGGGGCTTTCAACAGGCAAAACCTCTGCCTTACACGGGTGCCCAACAGTTCCGAGGGCTATGTTTCACCACAGGGTGTTCCTGGTTGGTCTGTGCCTGAATTTCTGGCAAGTTGTGCAACGCCATTGCTTTTCCACGCAAATTGCTTCAGACTTAATTTTTCCTGACACAAAGGAATTTGAGCAAAGCTAGCTGGCCGAATCTGCTCATGCATCTCAAACTCACCACCAGGTTATGACCCTCATTGCTGCTTACTGCGCTAGCTACTTGCCCCAAAAGAGACAAATGCCACCACAGCTACTGCAGCACAGGCTTGTGGTTTAGAGAACTGAGAACAAAGCATCGCCTGCAAAAACACCCTGCACAGGTGGAAAATGTAGCCATTAGACCCAACATCCACCGCCGAAATAATTTTGTATCTTTCCCCGCAAGTGGCAGGGAAAAACTTGCCTGCCAAGTTAAAAACTTCCTCGACAGAGACACACTGCCATGGCCACTGTGCACACCCACTCCCTCCTCCTTGGAGATGGAGGCAGGACAACAGCACTGTAACAGCTCCACCTTTTCCCAAGTGGCTTAAGGAGGGCATGCATTAAAATAAAAGTTAACCACACCTACAAATTGGTCTCCCTTCGCTGCTGGGACTGACCGACCTGCTCCAGGAACCTGACCAAGTAAGGGAGAAGCAAGCAGGACTTCTTTTTCATCAAGGGCAAGAAACTTGTCCTCTGCATTGATGATTTACAATTCAAGGAGAACAGATGCAGGACGAGTCTTACTGTGACACTTGAAATGGTGGAAGTCGCCAGTATTTGCATAAGACAACTCACGAAAATAAAACAGCTGCCTCCAAATCTAAGTGTCTTTGTTTCTCAAAGATACTTGCAAAGCCGGGTGGACAGACCAACAAGTGGCAGCTGTGGCTAAAATCTGTCCTTTTGGGCATCACTCCCTTTTACTCCAAAAAACAATTTCCACAAATTTCAACATGTTACTACACAAGCCAAAAAATATGATCAAGATGACACGAATTTAAGGCTTGAAGTACATGATGCCGGCTCAAAGGCCTTCCTCAGGATGACACCTACTTGAAGTGAAATCAATTCTTAGAGTAACTTCACCGAGCACCCAGCATTTATCAGACATCTGGCTTAGTAACTTTGTCTCGAGTAAATCCCATACAAAAAAGGTGCATCCAGGTATCAACGACCAGGATTCTGCCTGAAAATCTTCTTTGAGGAATGCAGTTCCCCAATTGGATGAGCTCAATTTTCAGAAAAGTCAGACTGTTGCTAGGGCATCTGAAGGCTTTCAAGAAAAACATTCCTCCTCAAGACTTAGCCCAGTGAATTCTCTGTGTGACCCCTTCTTTTCGTTCATCAGGATGTTATGGGCGTAATAAGGCTAATCTTAGTCTGAGCGTATTTTCCTCAGTGTCCCAAGTCAAACTGCTCCCAAACCATGCAGAGCAACAAGCCAGGTTTAACCTAAACTTTTTAACTCCTGAACAATCCATATATACAAGATTACTCATTGCAAAATAAACTTAATTGTATTCCATACATGTCAGCGTTTCAAAAATGGAGACCCCTAACTACGTGCATTTTTAATGCAAAGACTGCAAATCCTACTCGTGATCTTTACACAATTTCTGGATGCACAATAGAAACAGGAGAACTATTCAAACTGTGCAATGGATCAGAATCACAGAATATTCTGAGTTGGAAGGGACCCACAAGGATCATCAGTGTTCAGCTTCCACACAGCGGGAAAGACTTCCATCACCGCGTATCTTTGATCCAGAGAACTCGTATAATGAGGAGAAGAGCACACCTGAGAAATAGCCACAGGAAGCTGATCTACCACAGCCCCAGGTAACAGCACAACATCACAGGTGTTGCTTCATCCTTTGAAGGTAGTAAGGGGAATCAGTACTGGGCTTTGTCATGTGCCACAAAGCAACAACACTCAGGTTTTCTAGCCAAAAGCAGAGAACAGACATAAAACCAGTATTTCAGACTACAACCTGAGGCGGGGGAGGGGTGTGTGTGAAAGAGCTTCACAGGAAGAATCTGTATTTCCACCTCCTTACTGCAGATGCCATGTCTTTTAAAGCAAGTCTCTCAATCCTCAACCTACAGACCACACAGCTAGTTACACAGACACGGTAACTGATTTAAATGCACTTATTATAGTTTCAGGGCCTGTTCAGCAAGCAAGAGGCAGAGCATGAGTTCAGAAGGACATCCATAATCCAGTCTCCCTGAGCGCCCTCTAACACTTAACGTACAGGAAATAGGAAAGACGCAGGATTTACCAAAATCCACATGGAAGAAACCTAAAACGAAAAACAAGAAAACCTTCAAACACCTGCCTCCAACACACAGGCACGTACTAAGCTCGGTAAGCCTGAGCAGCTAATTTTGGAAAAGGGAGACACAAGTCAGCGAGTTTCAAAACCAGTGAGAAGAAACACCAAGAAACTGGCAAAACCGGGCCTTCCTTCTGTGGGTAAACAAATAAAATAAAATTAAAATAAACACTCAGTTTGACACACGCAGAAGGCACAGCTTCCCCGAACAAAGGGGTGAGGAAAGGAGTGCTCAGTCACAGAGCCAGGGAATGTGAAGGGGCAGGGACACCTCCCACTGCACCTCACCCAGCCTGGCTCTGAGCGCTGCCAGCCCCGGGGCACCCACAGCCTCTTCCAGCCTCTCACCACCCTCACACCAAACAATTTATCCCTAATACGTACCTAATCTAAACTCCCCCTCTTTCAGCTTTTACCCATTACTCCTTGTCCTGTCCCTGGCTCCTGACAAATCCAAACAGCGGCGTGTCGGAACAAAGGCTCGGGATAATGACAAGGCGAATTCAGCGGCGGTTCACACGCCCGGCACTCCCAGCACGGCTCAGCTGTCAGCAGCTAACCCGGGCTCGGCACAGACCAGGCGGGGCCGCCCCACACCCCCGGGGGGCTCCAGCGGCTCCACGGCGGGGCCGGCGCCCTGTCCCGCG
>WEKX01028764.1:30116-40230 GCA_013390025.1 Pitta sordida | reverse complement strand
ACTGTGACAAATTCTCCTCATTTTTTTCATGTATTGCCAAGTAATGCATACAATTTTATTGCCATCTTCCCCCTTATGTCTGAGTCTATGTATTATATTGCATTATAGCATGTATTACAGATGTATATACACCTTTCTAAGCTTTGTAGTCTGGCCAAGTCAGTATTGTGATGTGAATTGGTTGTTGGCTTTTTGGATTGGATGTAGTGAGTAGAGATTGACCATGTGAGGCAGTGCTCTTCTCTGTGGAATGTGAGTCAGTTTTGGTGATGTCTCAATTGAAGTAGCAGGCTTGAATAAGTGATGGAAATCTTGGTAGCTCCTGTTTTTAATGAACATTTAACTATTCGGGGTGACATGGAGAAAATAAGTGTAAAAGACATGATTTCCCTCTGCTGTGTTGGTATTCAGTTCACATAGGAATGGTAGTTGATCCTGCCTGGAATTAATTCTGTATTAATATTTGGACATTAACTACAGTTCACATGCATGGAGAAAATATTGAATTAATTCCTTTGTGAGAGCTGATTTTTGCATAAATGCCTTCTGGTTGAGGTACTACATGCATTTTACAAAGTTCATGTACCTCTGCAGTTTAAGGGTTTTGAATTTATTTGGTTAGATTTATTTCAATTATCTAATCAGAAGCAGGCACATACTTCTTAGACTTTCAAAGATATTCAGGAATATATGACAAGCTTCAAAGAAATACATATTGCTACATATTGTACTATACATGTTTGTAGAGGAGTTAATTAAATTTTCCCTTTCTGTCCAGAAGTTACTTCTAGGCTAAATTAAGCACGTGGGGTTGTAAGGCTTCTGAGCGTTCTGTGGCCTGCTAGACTGTGAGGGATCTAGGTTGGTGTTATGCTCTGCGATGTGCTCTCGGTCTCTTTACGGGTGTTAGATGGTGAGTTGGACTAGATGATCCTTGTGGGTCCCTTCCAACTCATAATATTCTGTGATTCTGTGATTCTGTGATTCTGATTAAACAGCCAAATGCTCATCTGGATCAAAGAAGTAATAAGCAAAGGGCCATCCTTAGGCCAGCTATCATTTGAAAACCATTTGGACTGTCAGGTATCCAAATTTCAAAGCACATAGATTACTAAATGGATTGAGCAATTGATACTATGTATAATTGTGTTAACTTGTAATGAAAAAACTTCCAGGGGGAAAGAAATGCAGTTTCGCAGAGAACATTTCTGCAGGCATGGGTTTATTGGGGAACAAAAGGACTGTACCACCCTCAAGCGTCCTGGTTGGTGTGGCTGATGAGACATGTTACCTTGTTACAGTACAGCCTTCTTCCCTGCCTCCATACTGGGAATGCAGCTTATTCTTGGGTTAACTGCAGTGAGGACTTTATGTTCACTGGCTGTGAGGGAACGGAAAAAAAGCTCTAGTTATTTGGATATACAGCACACAAGTATGTTTACAAAGATAATATTTCAAGTTAATAGTCTCAGCAATTTAGTAAGGAACACGTTCTTTCCTACGTAAGACAAGGCACACTGTCTTAATACCTGACACAGTGTGACCCCGTGTGATAAAGTACCGAGACAGGGCAACAAGTAATTAGAAATACCTGGGACGATATATGATGCTATTAGTAAAACATGGAGATTTATGTGTGATATTAACACCTCTAAGGTGGCAGAAACAGAATTGTACTACTAAAGTTGCATAAACATTTTTTTCCTTCCCCCCAGATGCAGTAACAAAGAGATCTCAGAAAAAGAGATTTTTTTACTGCCTACAATTTGGCAGACCTACCGTTCCCTTCAAATTTTCCCCTATATCCTCTGGCAAATGACTAGGATTCAAATTTTTGAAATCTGTAGCCAATTAGTGTAATGATAGTGGCATTCTGGTGGTGATTGAACACAAGAGTTGGGTTGCCTTTTTGTGATATTTGGGTTTCTTACTACCTTACAATCCTGGCTCACTGGAGACATCTCAAGTGACTAGAAGCTGGCTAATGTCATGGCCATTCACATTCAGTCAACCTGATGTCGGTGCCAGGCAAGATTATGGAACAGATCATTTTGAGTGCAATCACAAAGCACCTACAGGCCAGGTGGTCAGACCCAGCCAACATGGATTTAGGAGGGGCAAGTCCTGCCTGACCGACCTGATCAACTTTTATGATCAGGTGGTTTGCCTGGTGGATGAGGGGAAGGCTGTGGATGTGTCTACCTGGACTTCAGCAAAGCCTCTGACACTGTCTCCACAGCAAACTCCTGGAAAAACTGGCAGCCCATAGCTTGGACAGGTGCACTCTGTACTGGGTTAAGAACTGTCTGGATGGCCAGGCCCAGAGAGTGGTGGTAAATGGTCCTGCATCCAGTTGGTGCCCAGTCAGTAGTGGTGTTCCCCAGGAATAAGTATTGGGACCAATCCTGTTTAATATCTTTATTGATCTGGATGAGAGAATTGAGTCCACCATTAGCAAGTTTGCAGATGACACCAAATTGGGAGCAAGTGTTGATCTATTTGAGCGTAGGAGGGCTCTGCAGAGGGACCTTGACAGGCTGGATCGATGGGCTGAATCCAACAGCATGAGATTTAACAAGTCTGAGTGCCACGAGTTGCATTTTGGCCACAACAACCCCATGCAGCGCTACAGGCTGCAGATAGAGTGGCTGGAGAGCAACTAGACAGAAAGGGACCTGGGGGTGCTGGTAGACAGCAGGATGAACATGAGCTAGCAGTGTGCCCAGGTGGCCAAGAAGGCCAATGGCATCCTGGCTTGTATTAGGAATAGTGTGACCAGCAGGATTAGAGAAGTGATTCTTCCCCTGTACTCAGCGCTGGTGAGGCCGTACCTTGAGTACTGTGTCCAGTTCTGGGCCCTCAGTTTAATAAAGATGTTGAGATGCTTGAATGTGTCCAGAGAGGAGCAACAAGGATGGTGAAGGGACTGGAGCACAAGCCCTATGAAGAGCGGCTGAGGGAGCTAGGGTTGTTTAGCCCGGAGAGGAGTAGGCTCAGGAGTGACCTTATCACTCTCTACAACTATCTGAAAGGAGATTGTAGCCCGGTGGGGATCAGTCTCTTCTCCCAGGCAACCAGTGACAGAACAGTATCAACCTGCGCCAGAGGAAGTTTAGGCTGGATGTTAGGAAAAAATTCTTCACAGAAGGAGTGATTTGCCATTGAAATGGACTGCCCAGGGAGGTGGTGGAGTCATCATCCCTGGAAGTTTAAAAAGAGATTTTGGATGTGGCACTTAGTGCCATGGTTTAGTTGATGAGATGGTGTTAGGTCATAGGTTGGATTGATGATCTCAAAGGTATTTTCCAACCTAGTTAATTCTGTAATTCTGTGATTCTGTGAATGCTTATGTACATAATGGGTAAGAGGTAATAGCCCAAAAGAAGAAGGACTGGTTAACAGCAAGCACTCTGCATAGAGGTCTTCTGAAGTCCACTTATTGAGCTCTTTCACACCAGTGCCAGGAAACAGATGTTAACTCTGCTATTCAGCTTTGTGTGGGACACCACATCTCCAATAGCTGCAGAATCAGGGGTATGAGAGAATGGCTTCATTCTCTCTGGCTGAGTGGGTCTTTTTCTGTTTTATATTGACTATTGCTGCTGTGAATTAATTGTATTGTTTTGGTCATGCCTAATCAGGCCCTCTTTTGTATGCACATAGAGTTGGAACAGCAGTGACATCCTAATTCCGCCATAGGGTAGTCCTGTACCTCGTGCCAAGGGGAGATGTTTTGTCTCAGATTCAGTATTATACAGAGGGATGGATCCACAATTATAACCCTTTCACAGCCCTGGAATTTGGAAATGTTCTATTGCCTGCTGAGAATTTCTTCATATACAAAGTGAATTCAGTTCAGCAACAACTCATTTTTCAAAAGGTTCCTTTTCAAGAGTGCAGGAAGCTCTCAGTTTCACGAGCCAGAGGGAAAAACAGCAGCCAGTCAATATCGTTCTAAAAGCATAGAAGAAAAACTGTCATTGCACCTTGAGTATAGGAAACTTGAGGAATAGCTCAGTTTATAAGTAGAGAAAGATGATTTATTATCCATTGAAATCGAAGTTTCCTCCTCTTTGAATGAACTTTTAGCATTTATATATAAATGGGAGTTCTGCTGGTCTTGAGGTAAGGCAGTTTAATTTTGATGGAAGGTATTGGTCCTTTGGGGAAAGTCATCTGGTGCTATGGCAGGTGTGCAACGTAATAAAGGGTTTCGTTTAAATAGTTGGGAAATATCCCCAGAAGTCTGGAGATCAGAAGTTGAAGCTGACCACATCCTTCCAAGGAAAGGTTTATTTTGCTGAAGGAAAAAAAAGCTGCTTATGAGTGAGAATAGTATGGTGTTCAAATATGAAGTCCTTTTACATTTGGTGAAATGTCATTAATAATGATAATACATGCTTTTACAATTACAGTCGATCCTTGAGTATCGCGGGGCTGTGGGTCTCCAAGGGTACCACAAAGCCCTTGCTCCACCAAGATAGGCAGCACATGAATATGCAAATTAGCCTTGTCTGTCACCTGGCTCCCCCCACCCTAGCTCCGGAGTGCTCCACCACCCGCCGTGCCATGGTGGCTCTGTTGCACAGAGCACCAGACAGTGCTCTACCACTGTGCCATGGTGGTGCTAGCAAAGCTGTTGTTGTTGAGGCTGTAGCAGGTGAGTTGCCACCTCCCTCTCCAGCTCCTTTGCAAATTGGAGCTGCTGCAGAAACAGCTGCTGCACCCAGTCCTGCTTGCGAGTGAGGAGGCATTCAAGCTCCCTTCCCAAGCTCAGCTCCTGGCAGTGATCTCCCAGGCCGATAATACAGGGAAGAACCTGCTCCTTGCAGCTGAAGGCTGGGGGAGGGTGGTAGGGCTGCAATCAGTGGCTATATCTGTTCTTCCCCCCTCCTCCCATCAAGTGTTGCTGCTGTCACTACCAGCAAGGAATCAGGGGGAAGCCCACGCCGCTGCTCCCAGCAAGAGAGGGATGAGGAAGGCCACAGAGCCATAGCAGGGCCACCTGGTCTCACTTGCAGGCAGGAGCTGTGAGCACCAGCGGCAGTGGCACATACAGCCACTACACTCCATGTGGTGGGGCAGCTGCAGCATGGTGGCAGAGCACTGTATCAGTGTTCTGTGCGATGGAGCCACCGCAGTATGGCAGCAGAGAACTCTGGAGGTGGGGGGGTGGGATGATGGGTGGGGCTGATTTGCACATTCATGACTGTCAGTTAGTGCATGCACAGTTGCGAATGCACCATGAAACATAGGGCCGTCTTCCCAGAAAAAAATCCCATGAAGAAGTGAACCCATAAAATTAGAACCATGAAGTAATGAGGGTTTACTGTGTGTGTAAAACTACTTTTCATCTAGAAGGTCTCCAAGATATTTTCAAACGTGCCAAAGCTCATAAAAATATTTGGATTGAGGCATAGTGAACTTGAAGATTTTGTCTTAATTTACACTTGAAATGGGAAAGGTAAAATTAGAAACCTGATTCAGGACTAGTAGACTAGTTATCTGATGATCTTTTGGGGTATTTTTCTGTCAACTGGAAAACAACCCTAATATATACAACGTTTACATACAGAAAGGGTACAGAGAAGTTGATAAATATCAGAGATGCTGACTTTGCACTTTTTGATGCATTTTTTATTTTTATGAGGAAAGTTGACTAGGAACAGCTCCATAGTGCAAACCATTTATTGTTTAGGGGTTTGTAAGTTCCATTTTATTATTCATGGCATAATTTTCACACACACAGAATTACACACACAGAATTAACAAGGTTGGAAAAGACCATAGAGATCATCAAGTCCAACCTATTACTTAACTTACCAACCCATCATCTAAACCATCTAAACCACATCACTAAATACGCCATTCAACTTTTCCTTTAACACGTCCAGGGACGGTGACCACCTCCCTAGGCAGCCCATTCCAATGGGATTTGATTTTTTTAATCTTGTAGTCTAAAATTAAACAAACCTCAGTTTTGTTATGTGTAAGCATATATTTTACACTGATTTCTATAACTTCCATTGCAAAGAAGTTCTTCAAGGAGCTGTAGTCAGGTTAGTAGATTCGGAGTTTGAGGCTCCACATAATAGGGAAGTCCTTTAGCTCTCTTCCATAGCATGTCAGGCTACTTTACAGAAACAAAGACAAAAGGGCATAATTTTGCAGCACTTGTTTTCAGTAGTCATATGATGAAGGACCCTGATGATGAAGCTTCTCTTCTATCCAGTTTTAGTCTGTTCTCAAATTTGGCAGACTTGTTGATTTTTTGGATGTTGACTGTTTTCTGCAATAACCTCTGGACATAATACACTAGCTTTCTGGATGTCTAGTGCCTCTAGACTACTAGGTGTCTGCAAATCCTGTACACATTTTTAGTGCATAAATGCAAAGCATTTTCATTCTATATCCCAGTATGCCTGATGCTTCCATTTGATGCAAAGTGAATGCTATATAAATCAGTGCAGTAGACAGTAACTCTACTGAGGAAACATTTCAGACCTACTTATTTTGACTTTTCATTGTTGGCAGATTGGAGAACTCTGCACAGAAATTGCAGTGGTTTCATCAAAACTCACTATTCTTCTGGATGAAAATGGATCAGTTAAACAAAAACACCATAAAAATCTTGACTCCATCAGAATGAGTGTTCATGCATAACATAATGCTGCCAAGCAGTCTTGTTAAATTCAAGTTTTTACTGTCACACAGTCATGGGATATAAAATAATAGATATAAAATAACGATAGGATGGATAAAAGGTCTATTTGCACTTGCAGTTTCTCCTTACTTAATTTGGCAAGTGGCCAAAACAAAGGGCAAGGTTTTTTTCCAAATAATTTTTGAAATGCCTTGATTCTTGGTATCTGATTAGGGTGTTTTAGACCTGTCTGTCATTACCCTGGAAATCAAATATTGTTACAGCAGCTTAACACAGGCGGCCAAAATCATTAAAAACTTTTGAAAAAATTAATCTAAACATATTTTTTTTTCAGCTGCACAGAGCAGAAAGGCAATAATTTTAAGTTTACCAGATGATTCATAGCTTCTGTCTTACATACCAGTTTTTAACAAAAATTAATGACGTCCTTTGAAGAGCTAAAGATGGGGTCTACTCTGTTCTCCTTTCTGTTGTCACGCACATCCGTATGTTTTTCTGTATCAAAATTTTATTTCTGTTCTTGGGTTACTTCCTCTTTTATGTTTATTTACACGAATCCCTCACTACTTCGCGTTTCTCCTGTTGCAGCTTCAGTACATTGCGGGTTTTTCCGCATGAAGATACTTTACGGCTTCCTCCCTCTTTTGGCCCATGTGGTGCTTCCTTGGGGGCCACCAGGTGGTTGACTTAAAACAGTGTTGCAGGGAGTAATAACATGGTGGGGAAGTTTTATAACAGTGTCTAAAAGGTATGATAACCAGCTGCCGTTCGGAGCCCTCCTCCGCTGCTAGCTGCTCCTAGCTGCTGCTAGCTGCTGCCAGCAGGATCATGCAGCAATAAGCAGCAGCATGCAACGCCTAGAAGCAGCTAGCTGTTTCTCCTTCCAGCTGCTGCTAGCTGTTTTCTGCTGCTACCTGCTGCTTGCTGTTTTGTCCAGCATGCTCCTGCTTGGTCCTGCTGCTTCTCCTGCTGCTTGGAGCTGAGGAGGTAGCGGGGTTGGCTGTAGCTATATATGCATACATAGATTGCTACTTAGAGGATTTCACTTCTTGCAGCATGCCTCCTGACCTGAACACCTGCAAAATTTGAGGGATTACTGTAATAAACAGAATGATGATGGTGGTCTATATGCTGTGTTTACCTGGAAGCACCTTCTTTGGTGTAAATCCCATCAGGATTGTCAGGACCCTGATTTCAGATGTTTCTGTGAGCTCAAATCTGTCTTATGCTTGTGACATGGATCATTGGGTGACCCATAAATAACGTTATTGTATTCAAATGAGATTTTCAACAGTTCATTTGTTTATGTTCATTCAAGCTGGTCCTCAGATGTCAGCCTTGGATTTCTCATGACTTATCACAGATCTGACAACGTAGTCCCGTCCTGCATTTTGAAGCAAAGGTGGCTGGTTCATTGAATACATTTTTTCATAGGTGTTTTTTCCTCAGTATTTCTGCAATTGTTTGCTTTCTTTATCTGGCCTTTGGCATAAAAACGTGATACTGCGCATCTCTAATCAGAATTATTTGTTGGAGAACTGACAAAGCAACAACTTATTTGATGTGCTATATCAAACTGTCTTTTGGGGCAAGTGTTGTTACAGTGAACATCTTGGAGTCTAGAAAATTTCCTATACACTGATGCCAGTTTATATGTCTTTGAACTCTGGTCATCTTTCCCAGACTCAGGCCATCAACCTGCAGAAAATAGATGATTGTTCTGAATAACTTTTAACCCTGTGTAGCTGCAAGGTGTTAAGTAGCAATTTTTAAAAGATATCTTCCTTTTGTAGTAAAAAATGGTAGTTTGTTTTAAGTGATAGCATAATTTGTGTTCTGTCACATGACGTTTTAGAATGCACAAGTGAGCCAGACAGCTATGTTATTTTAACCTATATTCAATATTCCTATCAGTAAATCTGCTAAAAGTGTCCCGTATCTATATCTTGTGCAATACTATCATTAAATCTCTTTCTTTGCTACTGCCTGGAATTTAATTATGAACTATTAGTGATGTAATACTAAACATATGGAATTTTAAATGTGTCTTAAAATCTGTGAAATAAAGTAGACTCCTACCAAAACCCCATTTTTTTGTTGGTGCTGCATTTTTTCATGTGGCTCATTCAATTTTTTCCCAAATGTGTTTCAACTAAAATGTCTCAAAATAAACTTGTTTCAGCAGATTTATTTTCCAATAAATGTTGTTTCTATTTTCTTCCCTCCCCTGTTTCCAAGTCACAATTTTCTGTTTTTTTAAAATACGAGTTTTCTGTTATATGCTGCCTTTTTTTGCAAGAAGAGTGTTTGAGTTGCTATTGGTTGCTGTAGGAACATGTCTTCAGATTTTTCAAGGAATTGTGGAATTCCGTGAAAGAGTCTCTCTCTCTATTCTGAGGTCACCCAATGTTTCCCTAATAACCTGTATTAGCCAAACCAGTCTGAAATAGAATGAAATTTGCATCTTTGAGAAGATCCTTTGTTCATAAAGGAAGGTATGATTCATACTGTATACACTTTGATAAAAGGGAAATAGCTTTAAAGTCTGAAAATGTACCTTTAGTTACACGAGTTGATGTTGCGGTCCTCTGTGAGACATTTAGCTGCCAGAGAAAGTGAACACCACTTTAGTACAGTGGTAAGTGTCCCCACCTGGCGTGTGGGAGACCCGGGTTCGATTCCCGCCAGGGAGACAGTGTTAAGAGTTGGACTCGATGATCCTTGTGGGTCCCTTCCAACTCAGAATATTCTGTGATAGACTTATCTGTGATAGAATCATGCTTCATTTGAATTAAGAGTGAAAATTGAAAGGTATTCCTTAAAAGCATAGCATCTTCAGTAGCCAAACAAGGAAGGAACTGCCTGCTTCTCATCTTTAGTCTGTCAAAGGCATGTGCATGTGTTTCTCTGGAAGTGGTACATAAATTGTTCTGTTCGAGTTGGTTTTTAGCATTGAAACAATGCTGGCTAGTTTGAAAAGCTGATGGAGGATAACTGATATGAGCCCAGCTTCCTCAGGGGGTTTCAAGGTCCTGCTGACTGGGGAGATACTGCCCTTACACACCTCCCTTACACTGTGCAAGGATGTAAGGACGGACCATTGGGTATGGGAGTGTGTCCTGTATGCTTATGTTTTTCTTTAGCTGCTAGAATCGATGAAGACCCATACTTAGGAAAAGTGAATCACTGCTGGCTCTGCTGCTGTAGTGTGGGAGTGGAGTGAGGGGCAGAGGGGGCTCAGCCAGGTTGAGAATATCCATTGATGCTCTGTCTTCAGTGTGCTTGCAACCACATCTACCTGTCTAGTTTTCCACCTTGCTCTGGAACAAGTTGTAAGGTTTGGCCATCAGTTTGCTGCCTGATCTTGAATTTTATCTCTACATGTATAGCTTTGACCATTTTGTGACAGTGTTATGCCTTCGTATTGCTGCCACAACCTTCCATCCACAG
>WEKX01028764.1:0-30070 GCA_013390025.1 Pitta sordida | reverse complement strand
ATTGGGGATTTGGTTGGTTTGGGTTGAGCTTTCCCATCTTTTATTATTATTATTATTATTATTATTATTATTATTATTATTATTATTATTATTATTATGAGTTGGAAGGGACCCACAAGGATCATCTAGTCCAACTCACCCTCTAACACCCGTACAGAGACCGAAAGCAGCTCAGCCTGTCATGAAGCTATGCTGAGTTCATGCTGTCAACACAGCATTGGTTAAAATTAAGTATCCTCAGTGCATTCCTGACTTGTAGAACTGTAATTGTGCTCCTGATGTCTACCTGAAGACCCTTGCTTCGGAAACTTATTGTTTTGACCAAAGGGTAAATTTCAGTTCTGTAGCAAAGTCTCAGACTGAGCAAAATGTTGCTTGGCTTGTATTTTACTCTTTACATCATCACACATTGAAAATCCAGAGCATTAAGTTAGGAAAATGAGTGGTGAAATAAAAAAAAAATGTGTTTTATAATATAGGCTACTAATGGTCAGTTTGCATGTTCAGAGAACACCCATTAGGTCTCATAATGTGTACCAAAGTGGGAGTGACCCCAGGGAAGGAGTTGAGTGTAGGTGAGGTGCTCAGCACAGTGTGACTGGGTACTAGAGGTCCTTTAGAGCTTTAAATTTCACTCTTGGAGCCCAATGACAAACTTGTCAAAAACAAACTAAGAACCAAACTGAACAAAACCTCCCTTCCACGAACCCCCGTCTCTTCGGAGTTTTCTTTGACCTATAATCTCACTACTGATACTGGCTTATGAATGTCATAATGGGCTTGTTGCCCAGTATGGTTGTCACACAAAAGTGTACAGAATGTCTGTCTTTCAGTCTCCTATAAAGAAAAATGTGGAAAAAAATGTAATGGGAAAAAAATAAGTAAAATAGGATGTGAAGTAAATACATGCAGGAATTAAAGGATCCTCAAATGCCATTATTTTCTAAAATTCTAATGTTTATGTTGATGATTGATTCCAGAATTAATAAAGGTAGTAAGATAGATGAGTGGTGGTGGGAGCATTAACCAAACATGTGTGATCTGAAATTTTAAAACAGGATTCTGTCTGCATGTGCAGCATTCACATATATGCAGACAAGAAAACATGACCTGTTACTTAATGGAATAGCACGTTGAGTTTTCATCAAATTGTTGTTAACACTAATTGTGAGAATTCAGCTTTTTTGAGTTATGAAAGGGACTAAATGTTGTACTTATTTGAGTTATGAAAGGGACTAAATTTGAGTTATGAAAGGAACTAAATGTTGTACTTGAAGCAAGGTTTTTTGACTGACTATTTTTCTCATTAGTAATGAAAAATACTGTAAAAAACCTGTGCTACTCTATTTCAAGTAACGTACAGAACTACTTTAGGTCTCTCTGTTAGTAGACGTCTGTTAGGTCTACTCTGTTAGTATGTAAGGTAAAAGTGTAAAAGAAATTACAGTTATACCACTCATTTACAAGAAATTGGTCATGTCGGAGGTCTCGCAGAATGTCAAACTCGCAAATATATGCAGGTCATTAATATGCATGAAGGCCACGCCCATCACTCCAACTCCAGCCAGTCAGGAGTGCTGGGGAGCCTCTTCGACTCCTCCCCATGGGCTCTCGCAGCACAGGGGAGGAAAGGGAAACGTTCTTGCACCCTATCTGCCTGGGGAGATCCCCCCCGAGAATTCCATGACTTCTCTTTGGCCATGCTGCTGCTTCTGCAGCTGCTGCCGGGGCCAGGCTGCTGTAACCACGCGTGCTCAGACGGCCCTGCCGGCAGTGCAAACCCCATGCTGCTGCTCTCCCTCCCCCAGCTCCCCCCCTCCAACCTCTCTGCTCGTGCCAGCCGCATCCTAGCCCCATGTCCCAGCCCTGCGTCCTGGCTGCGTGGCGTGGGCGGGCTGCAGCAGCGGAGTGAGCATCTGCTGTTGACACGCCGCAGCCAGCCCCACTTTCCTGAGGCAGTTCGCTTCCCCTCCTGCAACCAGGGAAACAGTAACACAGATGCACGCACACAAGCACTACCCACTCGAAGCTCGCGGGTGCTCCGCACTCACGGGTGGGTGAATGACACTCAGGGACCTGCATTAATTAAGCATAGGCAGGTGGAGGACTCATCCCCACCTGGCACCTCACGCCACACAGGACCCTGCTCTGTCTTCTACAATGGCCATCCTCATCCCACAGCCCCTGGCAAGCCACAGAAACCGCGCAGCCTCCCTGTGGGGCCGGCCCAGTCCTGCCCCAGAGGGACCGCTGGCACTGCCCCTTGGCACAGCAGAGGCACTCTGCATGTGTCAGCTGGAGAACCTCACAAATGCCTGAAACCGAGCTGCGAGAAATTTTCCTCACAAATCCATGAGGTCGCAATGGAGAGGTTGCAATGCAGTGGGGATATACTGTACCTGCTATAACAGACGGAATTATTGTCTTGCCATTTTAATATATCCCTTTAATTACTCATATATTTTTATATAAAAGGCTTGTGAAAAATGACATCTTAAGAGAGATTTTCAAAAGCATGTGGAGTTTGTAAGCTGCAACCTATTACACCTTCCTGGCAACTTTCCATCTTCAGCCTGGTCAGCTGTAAGTGTTGAGAATTTGGATCTGGGAATGACTACCTTATTGAGCATTTCACATATAGTTTAGTGTATGTGTGGTTCTCTGCTGTGGGTTGCTTGTTATCAGGACATCAAAGAGGTGCTGCTGTGACAAGTGTTCTTTTTCATGTTGTGGAAGATGATGTTTCTGGTTGCACTGAAAGATTTTTTTTACCATTTGTCTCGTATTTGATCATTCATGTTGCTGAAATGGCCTAAACTGTTATGAAGTCATGCTCTGTGATGATCTGGACAAATTACAGGCATTCCAGCTTTTAAAGACTAGCTCGGAAAACTTACAGGGTTTTTTCACTTGGTTGGTTTGGGGAGTTTTTGGGGGCTTTTTTGTAGTGTGCCATCAATTTTTATTTTGAGGAAGAGGAGATAAACAATATAGGCTGTTTTTCTCGACTTCCAAGGAACTATCATGCTATACCATGTTTACAGCCATGTTTACATAAAGCATGTTCCAAGTATGCAAAAATAAACCACAGAACCCAGGTTACTTACCATAGTGGTCAAGTTAAATTGAAGAGAAGGAACTTCGCTGAAATTCATTAGACTAATGCTTTGTGATCTAAGCTGTAATGACTTCATTTTCTAAAAATGATAATTTCGTACAGAGAACATAATTTCACTTTGGAGAAAAGCAATGGAAAAACATGATTTAGTTTGCTTGTAAAAATGTTAAATGGTCTATTTCTCTGTCTAGAAGTAGCTATCACTAGTTATAAAGTTATGAAAGAAAGACAGTACTGGCTACTTGATGAGGAAGAGAAAGTTTATATTTCCGCAGCTGTTTGGGTTTGGTACCCAAACCTCAATTTCCCCAAACTGGTTGATCAGTAAGTAAATACAGTTGGCTCTCTTGCACTTTGCGCCCCCCCATATTGTGGCTTCACATCTTAGCGGCATGATATTTCAGCGATTAAGGAGGCCCCTTTTCGCAACTCGCATGCACGACCTGGCACACATGAATATTCAATTAGGCAGTCATGAATATGCAAATCAACTCACATCACCACGGCGGCAGCAACCCTTCCGCTTTCCCTGACCCCGGGACAGTGGTGCCAGCAGCCCTGCTGCTTTCCCTGGCCCCCGGATGGCGATGGCAGCAGCCCCGCCACTTTCCCCTCCCTGGCATGGCTGCCACGGCACCAGACACACAGCAACACAGTGCTGAAACAGCACCGGGGGACCACGTGAGAGTGCAGGGCAAATTTGCATATTAATGAGCTGCCATTCAGCGCAGAAGTAGGGCTTTGGGGGACCCGAATAAGACCACGGTACTGTGGTATTGGAGACTCGACTGTAAAATGATGAGAGGATCTATCGTAAAGATTAAAGAAATAAGGTAAATTCATTTCTGTTGCACTTTGGCCTCTTCTGGGAAAGAAGTGTAAGATAATTAGGTCTCAACTTTCCTTTAGGTGTGTCACCCAGAGATTGCTTGAGCATAAGCCAAATATAATACTTGCATAAGACTAATGTCTTTAGTTGTTGCTCTTCCTTGACTTTGATATTTTGCAGGCTATGTGGTATATAAAAGGATGAAAGTACAGGAATAAGTGGATAAAATCCTCCTCTGACCCAAATCCTGTCTAGTTGTTAGTATTCACTTATTTAAAGTCTTCCATTTCATAGNATAAAGCTTCCCTAGAATTTTATTAATCCTTACAACACTCACATGCCAGTTCCCAGGCAAGTATCACCTGCTGGCACCAACACCTTCCACTGCTCAGCGTGCCTGTCCTGCCCCACAGGGCATGGCAGTCCTGCCCCTGGCATGGCAAAGGCACTCACTGCGCATGCATGGCAGTCAGCTGCTCACATGACGTGGAAAAACACCGCATTTGACCGAGGGAAGACAAGATGTCTTTGCAGGATNTGGTTTGGGTTGGAGGAGATCTTAAAGATCATCTGCCACCCTCCCTCCACCACCCTCCTGCTAGTCCTGCTGCTCTATGCCACTCTTCTGCTGCTCCTGCCAGTTCCACCAGCCTCCTGCCACTCCCACTGACCCTGCCACCCTTCTGTCACCCTTTGCTGCCCTCCCACTGCTCCCATTGGCCTCGCCACCCTCCTGCTGCTCTTCGCTGCTCTTCTGCTAGTCCAGCTGCACNAAGAATTGAAGCTGTGAAATTTGTGAAGAACTGAGGGATTACTGTATTTTAATTTTTTTCTGGAGCTATTTTCTATTTGCTTGAGACAATTAATATAATAAGGTACATTTTAATGTTGGCTTTGTTTCTTTTAAAAATCGAAGTCTGATACGGAAAGAGGCCATTCTGGGTTAGTGATCAGCCTGATTTGGAAGATATTTTGTGGTAGCCCTCGATTAAACTGACTGTCAGAAATTACTTGTGTATTTGGGAATTTTCTACAAAAATTTCCTTTGGTTAGTGTTTTTTGTACTAAGGATTATAAGTAAGTATGTGTATATCAGTCTAGTTCTGAAATACTGGAGAAATTCTTCCGTGTTGTGGCTCCACTGGTCCCTGGACATCACCTAAATGAGAAAAGAGTGTTTGTTCCCTTAGGAAGGCATAACTCTTGTGTGTCTTTGTCATTAAACCTACATGTGATTAACTTTACACACACTTCAGTTGTAGACTGTAGAGTGCAAACTGAGCCAATTAAATCAGCTCAGCAGCCATACTTCTCTTTCTCCTAGTGAAGGGTTATAAATATGGAGACTATTAGATATCATAAAGATAATAATATTGTTGAATATGTTAGCAAAGTCAATGACTCTGTATTCCTTATACATTCTGGTTTTAGTTTGATAGGGACACAAAATAAAATTCTGTTTACCAAAAGGGAGGAAATTTGCCTTTCAAAAGATTGTTGCTTCAGCCCTTGATAGGAGTCTTGTTAAGCAAAAACTTAATACGTTTTTCCAGGCTAGACATGTTTTATAACTGCTGTTTAGCACAGATTTCTCCAAGTGGAAGAATGAGGAAACTCCATAATTCTGACTACACAGGTGGAGGTTATGATATCATGCATAGGAAAGGATGAAACATTGACATAAAATAGTAATACAATACAGTGTTATTGTAGTGAAGACCAAGGAAAACAATTAAAATGGTTTAAAAACTTGAATGAAAAAGCCATTCTCAGTGAGGAGATGAAGAAAACGCTTGCTTTGAATGGTTACCCTGCTTGTTGAACATCTCTCTGAAATGACTGGCCACAAAGTCATTGGATGCGAGATATCACAGATATATGTGAGTCATTGGATACAAGATATTACTGCGTCTTGGAAGAGAGATATCACAGATGTGATTTTGACTTTTCCTATAAGGGTAATGTTTTGTAGGAATCCCAAGAACTCATGGTCCTATGCATGGGAGAGCTGATGGCTGTTGTGTCCACATTCACTTCTAGTGAGTGAATAGCAGATAAAGGCTCATGTCTGTGTCATGACTTATCTCGTATCATTTTTCTAGTTTACCTTTTATGATGATTGGTGTTCATCAGGCATATTCAAGTGTCCCAAGTAGAGCAGATATGTCCTGAGCACATACTGAGTTCTTGTGGTCAGCCTTAACCTACCTGCTCTTGTGGCTGTCACAGATTTTGTTGGGAGAAGAGGGAAAGAAGCAGGGTCAGCTGGGCTGAAACCAGGAGAATAGGAACTTAAAAGTGAGTTTGTTGGACAGTATTGGCTTCCAAACACAATTTTTTATTTCCTTGTAGAAGTGTAAAGGCTCCAGTTTCTGTTCTTGGGAATAATTAATCCTTAAGCATTGAAAACCCATGCAAATTCATGAGCTGTCCTGACAAAAACATGTCAAAGTAAATTTTTTTTTTAGGCTGTTAACTATGCTGACAGAGAGCTGTTTGATTCTTTAAAGATAATGTTTGGGGCAAACTACTAGCCTCCAAATTCCCTCAGACATATTTGTCCATATTCGTGGTATATTTGAGGTCTGGTGTTCCTCCTTTGGGCTATGTATTTTAAGAGGGAATTTTAATGGAAGGAAATGTTGCTGCAGAGCAACAGCCTATTCTGAAACACTTCCAAAGAAATGTTAAGGGCAAAGGTCTTTTTTCTTTCAGGGCAAAGGATGTGTGTATTGCATCCTCTTTGGCACAGAGAACAGCATTATTGTTAAACAGATAGCAAATAATAATAAATTTATGATGTTTTCATTTTTCTGCTCAGGTACTCCTTATTTCTCTCCAGTCCCAACAGGAACAAGAATGTGTCTTATTTCTAAGAAGAGATGGCCATTCAATGCTGGGGAAATGTTCATTCTAAGTGTTTTCATTCTCCAGCCATAGCATCAATGATGTAGGAGAAAAGTGCAACCCTGTGTGGGAAAGCATTTAACTGGAATGCAAGAGGTGCTGCCCTTGACTGACCTTGAAACTGGCCTCAGACAGGCAACGGCACTCAGCGCCCGCCACGCCACTTGGCACTCACCTTGACGCTCAGCTCCCGCTCCGCCACTCGGCGCCCATCCTGGCGCTTGCCGCCTGCCCCGGCACTCTTCCACCTGGGCGGAGCACAGCCAGACAATTGAGACAAACCCCGCTCTCAGGACCGTCCTCCAGACATTATTAGGGGAGGAGGCATGGCTACAGGCATGGCGTACTTGAATACTGGGTGGGTTCGCTATCTTCCAGGATTTGTGTGAGGAGGGCCAGACCCAACAGTCTGTGAGTAACAGGGGATCACTGTATATATTTATATATATGTTTGCTATATTAATTTTTTCTTTTCTCCCAGTAAAATTCTTATTTATCTCTATATATTATTCAAATATTTCTAAATTCAATTTATATTTCGTCTTAATTGACACCAAGACAACTTTGACCACAACAATCCCCTGCAGCACTACAGGCTGGGAGCAGAGTGGCTGGAGAGTCACCAGCCAGAAAGAGACCTGAGGATATTGATTGACAGCAGGATGAACATGAGCCAACAGTGTGCCCAGAGGGACAAAGGGCCAATGGCATCCTGGCCTGTATCAGGACAAGTGTGGCCAGAAGAACCAGAGAGTTCATTCTTTACCTGTACTCGGCACTGGTTATGTTGCACCTTGAGTGTGTCCAGTTCTGTGTCCAGATCTGGACCTCTCAATTTGGGAAGGATGTTGGTTGTGTCCAAAGAAGGGCAGCGAGAATGGTGAAGGAACTGGAGCGCAAGTCTTATGAGGAGCAGCTGAGGGAGCTGTGATTGTTTAGCCTGGAGAAGAGAAAACTCAGGGGTAACCTTATTGCTCTCTGCAACTACCTGGAAGGTGGTTGTAGCCAAGTGGATCTTTTCCCCCCAGCAACCAGGAATAGGACAAGAGGGCACAGTATTAAGCTCTGCCAGCAGAGGTTTGGTTTAGGTATTAGGAAGAAGTTCTTTATAGAGAGTGATTTGCCATTGGAATGGACTTCCCAGGGAGGTGGTGGAATGACTGTCCCTGGAGGGTCACAGGTTCACAGNTGCCTTCTTAGCCACTTGGGCACACTGCTGGCTCATATTCAGTTTTCTGTCAATCACTACTCCTAAATGGCTCTGCATTTCATCACTCTCCAGCCACTCATCCCCCAGTCGATAGCGATGCATGGGGTTGTTATGTCCAAAGTGAAGAACCAGGCACTAGGACTTGTTAAATCTCATGCTGTTGGAGTCTGCCCCTTTCTCTAGTCTATCAAGGTCCCTCTGAGGGGCCCTCCTACCCTCTGGTAGTTGGACATTTGCCCCCAGCTTGGTATCATCCGCAAACCTGCTGATGATGGACTCAATTCCCTCACCCATATCGTCAGTAAAGATGTTGAACAGTGCCGAGCCTAACACTGACCCCCGTGGGACTCCACTGGTGACTGGCTGCCAGCTGGATGTGGCACCATTCACCAACACTCTCTGAGCTTGTCCATCCAACCAATTCCTAACCCAACATAAAATGCTTCCATCCAGTCCATGCTCTAAGAGTTTCTCCTGAAGCTTACCATGGGAAACCATGTCAAAGGCTTTGCTAAGGTTCAAGTACACAACATCCACGGCCTTTTTATTGTCAGCCAGGTGAGTCACCAGATCATAAAAGGAGATCAGGTTGGTCAGGCAAGACCTGCCTCTCCTAAATCCATGCTGACTAATTCTAATGAGACTGGATATGGCACTTAGTGCCATGGTCTAGTAGACAAGGCAGTGTTATATGTTAGGAGATAGCTCAGAGGTCTTTTCCAACCTAGCTGTTTCTGTGATTTTGTGATATAACACAGGTGGGCAAGGTTTATTTTGCAATGGGCTCTGGGACAGGTATGAAAACTCCCCCTTGCCAAGTTTCATAAGTGGTAGCAGTAGCAGGACAGATAGTGGGGAAAATACTTGCCCTGTATATGTTTGATATTGTGAAACATCTCATATATATGTTAGCAGTAGATAAAGAAAGTGTGTTCTTGTACTGGAGCCCCTGTAAACCAGTGCAATATGCTTCATACTGTGTGTGTTTTTATATCCTCAAAATACCTGGGAAAGCCTTGTACAGCAGCAAATGTTAATCTTCATTGGTAGGGGAGAGAGAACAACAGGGTCTAGGTTTTGTAACTATGCAGAAGTACAATTTTGGTCTAGTTCATGTGAATAGGCAGCAACTGCAGTAAGCTGAAATTAGAGAGAGCTTAAGCAGAGGGCTCTGTGACACTCTGCTTACTGCAGAATTGTTAAGTTTGGCACTCTGCTCTGGGCTCCAGTCAAACATTTTCTTAACCATATTAGGATACATGGAAATTGGCCAGCCAGCAATAGGCCTTCGATGTACTTATTGCTTGTCATCATATTTTAAAGAGTAGACAGCCACTGCTTTTCTTCAAAACTTCCTGATTTAATAAAATAAGACAAATAGAACCCTTTAAAAATTGTCATTGAAGTTTGGTAAGAAAAAAAAAGACCATTTCCCAAGACAAAGGACATTATTATAACAAAGTTTGTGGTTCTCTTTTGCTTTTCATTTGATGTTTATCACTCTGTACATCAACTCCCAGTAAAACCCCAGTAGTTATATACAGTTATACGCCTTCCGTCGCGAGGAACGAGACATGCCAAGGGCGTCGCGAAATGCTAAACTCGCAAAGAAGTGCAGGTCGTTAATATATCTGCAGGCCATTCCCATTGCTCCACCCCCCGGAACTCTGGAGCGGCACAGACAATTTTCTCTTCTCCCCTCGGGCTCTGTGAGCAGGGGGGAGCAAAGGGAACCGTTTCTGAGGGGCTGCTGTGACCGTGTGTGCTCGCAGCCCAAACCTCATGCCGCTGCTCCCTCCCCCAGCCCCCAGGCCCGACCCCGGTGCTCGTGGTGGCCCCAGGGGCCCTGCGCCACCCTGCGCGTGCTCATCCTGCCTCCATGGCAGGGAAGGGGTGTCCATGAGCTCTGGTCAGCATTCTTGGAGCCTGGAAAACCTTAACGTTGCCACATTGCAACACCCCGTGCACTTATGACGGGGTGGGGGCTTCAGTATTGAAGTTTCTTTCCCTTTAACATCCACCAGTCCCGGTAGAGGCAGTGCTGCCCGGGCTTTGACTGGGCTTTGAGTAACAAGGAATGGCATGTCTTGTGGTGGTGCTGCGCTGGGTCTCAGTGGAGCACACAGGAGCAGGTCAGGGACCAGGTCAGGGTGTTGCAAGTCTCTAAACGCTACTGCGAGCTGCAGTAAACCGCGCACTCCATCCCTGCTGCGCCGCACAACCGAGCCGCAGCACGTGGGGCTGCTAGTGCGGGCACAATCACAATTTGGTCTGTGGGAGCGACCACAGCAGGTGGGGGAGTGGAGGGGTCAGGTTGGTATGGGAGTTTCTTTCCCTTTAATATCCACTGGTCCCGTGAGAGAGGGGCAGCGCTGCCTGTATGGCCCCAGAGGGCGGGGGAACAGAAGCCCCCTCCCAGCACACAACTTGGCCTCACTTTTGTGAGGCAGTTTCCCCGTTCAGGGATGGGCACACAGTGCTGCCGTTGCAAGAACCCTCCCTGCAGGGTGGGGTGAGTTCCACCCCACAGGCACCACGGCACCGCCCCTCAGCGGAGCAGAGTCAATTGCGCATGTGTGGAGCTGCTAGACTCACAAATGGCTGAATCATAATTGCAAAAAATTTGCTTCGCAAATGGGCGGGGTCGTAATGGAGAAGTTGCGATGCAGTGGGGATTCACTGTATTATGCTGTTATTCTGGTAAAAAACCCAGAATGAAGTGTTCATGACTGGCTAAGATACGAGCATACCCATCCTTTTGCTGACTCATCCAAGGCATGATAGGCCCCAGAGGAGGATGTTATGATCTGGTTATTAAAATTATTAGAAATGCGTCTGCCCAAAGTAAGGTACAAATGATACCATATGCCAAAGTCAACAGTATGGATTTTATTTAAGAGTAAATGTGAATCAGAGAGAGAAATAGAAAGAAATAGGAAAAAGTGAGAGTAGGGGGGCAGAGGAAGAAAGAGAGTGACAAAGAGCGATTAATGGAAAAAGTATCACTGCTCTGTGGAACCCAGTGCCGTCCCATGAGTCTTTTCTGGTCTTCTTGGTGGTGAGGGTCCCAAAAATGTAGGACTTGGATTAATATAAACAATGGATTAATAAACATTCAGGATATACCAGGAACCTTCTCCAGTGGGTGGGAGAAAGCTTTACTGTCTCTTTGGACATGGTCTGAATTTGTTGCCTCAGATGGATCATGTGTTCTGGTAGTGCAAGACCTAAGGAGTCTTTGATGGTTCATCACCCCTTCTCAGCGGCCTCTCCTGTGAATGTCCCTTGTGTTCGTGGTTTTCCCAGAGCAGGGGAGTTTACTCTGGTTGATGAGGAGAGATTTTGCCATCACACACCCAAATCCCTCCTCCTCTTCCACCTAATGAGTCTTCTTACATCCTCCCAGATGTGAGGTGATTAGATAATAGTCTTATCTCAGGTTTCCCCTTCGCAGTGTAAATTCCAGTCAAGAAGCCTATTGGGGAAGGTGGGTGCAGACAGGCAGTTGCTGTCTTGACAAAAAGGCTTTCTATGTTTTTTGACAATGTTTAAGGCATCAACAACATTTCAAGTCCATCATAAAGGGGCAGGACAAAAGAATGGTGACTCTCAAAGTTTGCTTGAGTTTGGCTTTTGGAGCCTTTTGTGTCCTGATAGACTCTCAACAAGGTCCACTTCATGTGCCTGTCCTTTTTCCTGGAGAAAACAGAGGAGAAATAGAAAAAACTAAATATTACATTGTTTTGTTCCATCCTCATTGCAAATTATCCTGAAGTCAACTAGAACAAGATATGACATCTGTTTTCATGATTATTCTTCAAGATGGTAGGATGAGAGATAGGAGCCACTGGCCAAGTCCCCATTGCGACATTGTTCATATGCATAAAGGCTAGGTCTATTTGTGTCGGGCAATTCCTAGTCAGCCCTGTAGCTCATACCTGGAGTAGTTTAGAAGCAATGGGCCTGACATCTGTGTTGCTTCAGAGTTAAGGATGGTTGAAATGTCCTCAACAAAGAATAGAATATTCCACTGGAGAAATTCCAAAGTAGGGTGTTTTCAGGATGTAGCTGACAATTTTTATGCTCTTGAGGGATGAAAAGTTGAGAAGTAGTACAGTGATCCCCAGCTACTCACGGACTGTTGGGTCTGGCCCTCCTCACACAAGTCTTGGAATCCGTGAAGATAGCGAACCCACTAAGTAGTCAAGTGTGCCGCGCCCATAGCCATGCCTCCTACCCTAATAGTCAGTTGATTTTACTTTGTGAGAAGCTGGTGTTTATCGGTGGTATATAGCTGCTGAGGAGCTCTGAGTATTGTAACATATCTGAAAGCCATGCTGACTCATGAACAGTCTTTATAACCAGTCCAGTACTCCTTATGTGAGCTGAGAAATTTCTAGTAATGGTCTCTGAGGTTCACAAATTTATCCATGATTTATGGTCTTAGTAAGCTAAGTTTATATTTGGAAATTAATATTCCGAGGTGACTAAGGATAAACAGTCAAAACAAAACTTTCTTAGTGGCAGTTGAATTTATCACTGAATATATCTGCTTATAGAATTTAGTGTTCAAAATGTTGAAAAACCATTTGTGAGAAAGTTACTTCCTGGATGAAGGCTTTTGCAACAGGCTGGAGCCGTGAATGAGGAGTGAAAGGTGTGAGAGTTTTAAAAAGTATAAGGAGGATATGCAAAGTCATATGTTATGGTAAGAGGGAGGATATTTTAGGTGATTATTTTGCATGCCCACATCAACCTAAAACAAAACAAATGGAAATTCAGCTTTTTTACTGAATCTGCGTAAGGGAAATGGGGAAGGCATAGGGAGAGAAACACTTCTGTTGGTTCCCATTTTAGATTTGGTACAGAAAGGAGCTCTGCTGTAGGGCTATAGTTCAATGCAAGAAAGATTTCTGAGGAATTTTGGCATGAGGTAGACTTCCGAAGAACAGCTACTGTCCAGAAGATATTCCAGCTAGAATCTTCTGAGAGCCATTTGGAAATGTTGGCACTATTTCATCTGAACTCTGATCCAACTTTAACTATGAGAGGAACATAGGAGGTTCTGATTTGGATCTAAATGCCTCATTTCTACACTGTCCAACTTGCACGTAAAATGTGCAAACAGAAGAACACTTCAATAAAGCAGCCCCCTAAGTGGCCACTTATAAAGAATATGAAAGTAAAAATGTTATATAGAATTTATATTTTATTAGACTAAGGTACATAGAATTTATATTTTATTAGACTAAGGCACATTTTAAACCACAAAGAGTTTCAAGCGAAAGACAGCATCTCCTCAGCAGTCAGAGGAGAGATGGTGACAGGGTAATATGGCATGGAAGCCAAAGCGACCCACACTGCACTTGGGGCAAGTATAGACTATGTTTTTGATGGCTTTGAGCAGCCTTAGCAGAAATCCTTCCTGCCATAGTATTGTTGTCAGCACCACAACTTGTTGTTACTGGTATCTGCATGCGGACCTTTCCCTGGCTTAATCCTAAACTCAATTCTGGGTTAGTGTATTGAGCTTTGTGAGCAGATACAGAAATTCAGCAAGATGCCTAGTTGACCTCTGTTTTCCTATTTGGACTAGCCTGATATGGCAGAGCCAGTTCTGTTATGCATAAGATTATACCAGAGGTGTATTTGTATGTCAATGACACTGCAGGATTCTGTTCATGTGAATACTTAGTGAGATGAAATTCCTGACTGAATTGTTTCCAACTTGAAATAGACAGAAATAAGCATGTTTGAAGGGGGAACACAGATGTGGACTGACATGTCTAGAGGTCTGTTTTGAAGGGAACTTGGAGCTTGGCTTCCACTGGTTGACTTGGTAAACCCTGCTGTTGTCTAAATATTAACTATGCTGATATAGGAAAAAGAGGGTTTTGGTTTGTGCTAAGGAGGTCTCAGACCCTCAGAAATGGTGTCTTTTAAGGCCAGGTGACTCTACTAAAGGATTCACCTGTATGAAATGAATATTCAAGAATGAATCTGGATAAACTGGCTACATCTTGGACCCAAACCTAGAATTCTACGATAAACGTCTAGATAACTCAGTAGGAGATTTGATATGTTTTCCTAGATGTGAACCACCAGTATGAAGCTGAGTTCCAATTGTGTTCTGGATCCAGCCTCTTAATTTTTGTGTATAAATCAGCTGTTTTGAAGTACTAATTGCTCTTTGGAGAGAATAATGTGTCACCTTTGATATTTTGGTTTTTTCCTGTATGCCTCTTTCCAAATGTAGCAGAGCAAGCTCATGAGTCAGTACTACATTTACTTGTGGTTTGGGGAGAAAAGCCTCCCTATTGCTGTTTTACCCCCTCCTCCCCAGCTCCTGTTCCAGAATTTTAATCACCTCACCAAGAATTTGATTAAGTAACTTGCATATAAAATAAGATTTTGGTTTCTGACTCTTAATAATAAATTTAGATGTACATGTGAAGTTAAAAGTAAGTAGATCTCATGCTCCAGAATGTAAGGTGAATGCTGAGGGATTCAGAAAAAGAATTCTCCTGTCTTATCCTGCTTGTTATTACATGATTTGTTAGTAAATTGTGGATTTGTTTCATCTTTAAATTTTCCATTTCAGATTCTTTTGCTTTAAGGAAAAGAAATTGAATTAATGGACTTTAAAACTGTATGCTCTGCAAAAAACCCCCGAACTTCTGCATCTTGAGTTCATTACGGTTATAGAGCTATCCCAATATGGCTTTAGATTGGGTTTTTTTTAATGTTGGTTTCTTTTCTACTGATGGATAACAGAATTTCCATGGTCAAAGTATCTTGGGTTCTGGTTTTGTTACATCTGTCATCGATTTTTGATACCTTTTGGCTATGAGGATTTGCTTCCTTGCCAGTTGAATCCTTAGGAATCTTCCTCTGCAAGTGCTTCTGTGGAAAAGGTAATGACCCTGCACTTCTTTCTCTTTCCTGTGGTGTGTTGATGAGCTCCAGCTTACTGCTGTTCTTGCTGAAGACATACATATAGTACTTAGGCTGAAACTGGCAGGCAGTATTAAAAAATAGAGAAGATAAACTAGAAAAAATGTTGGCAAGTAATGCAGTTCATTCTATTGGCCCAAACCAGAGGTTATTATTTAAAATAATTTTTGGATGGTGTATTCTGTTTGGAAGTGTCCCATGCAGAGGTTTGTAGTTTGCCTCATTTGACATGTAACAGTGCTTAATTATCCTTCCCTTTACACAGTTTCTCCGAGGGTCTTAAGTGGTAGGAAAGTTGCTAGGGTCAAGGGAGAAAATTAGTCTCCATTGCTCCATGTCAAGCACATTATATCTAGTCCTGTTTGCAGTGGTTGTGAAGAGTTAATCAGTTTTCTAATACATATATATGTGAGAATTACTATGGTTTTTAGGCTCAGCAAGCCTGACCCTTCCGATTTCTCTACAGAGACCATGTTTTCTAGGTCTCTGAAAACTTCTGTTGCTCTCTTCCAACTGGTCCCTTTATTTCCTGAAGTGATATATACATGCAGATGTACTCCAGCCAGGAACTGACCAGTACTTAAGAGGAAGAGAGTGCTGTTTGTAACTGCTGTGTTACCAACCATATGAGATTGTTCCTATAGTGTGATTCACAATCAGCCCTGGGTTTCGGTGGTTTTCCTCATTTTATTTTTATTAATTGTCAGTTACTGCTTCATTTATTAAAACATTATCTAGTATTTGTGAAAGCAATTACCAAGCCATTATCATAATTTTTTGAAAGATTTAGCCCTAAAGTTAAGAATGCTTAAAGCTGAAAATTACCAGGTTTTGCACGTTCTGATACTAGTTACTCATGCCTTCACTTGCAAGTCCTAACTTTCATAGGGTTTTTTTAAAGTATTAATAGAAAAATTATATGTCAATGAAGAATCTTGGTCTTTTTCATCAATGGCTTGGTCTGCATCATGTATTCAGTGACATCAGGACTGAGAGGCTTCACAGGAGAGGTCAGGCTGCAAAACAAAATAGATTGAAATAGGGAAGCAATGAGAGAAATGAAAATGCATGCATAAAATGCTTCAGTGAGGTTTTGCAATTGGTTAGAACAGCAGTTAGAGAAACATTTTAGGAGAGCAGGATGGTTCTGGAGCCAAGTTTCTTGGACACCTATGGGTGTGGTTCATATTAATTTTTTAGTGTATCTGGTTTTAGAAATCTTGAGAAAGAGGAGGTAATACTATGACAGAAGAACAAACATATTTTGTTGAAAGTGGAGTGAGGCCTGCAGAAGATGCCAGTATTGTTAGAATGGAAGTCATCTCTTCCCATACAAGATGAACAAGCAAGATTCTTGCTCCTCTAATCTCTCTTGCTACACCATGACTGAAAGACTTTGGAGTCTTTGAAGTGAATTTCCATACCAGTGGGAGCATCATCCCGTCCAGACCTCCTCCAGCCTGATCTCTTGGAGGTGTCCTAAATGCCCAGATAATGAAGAAGACTGGTTTTATTCCATACATCTCCTAAAGAAGTAAATTGAGAATGTCTACATTGGTAACAAAGAAGTTATCAGTTCTTAACATCCATTTGCCATGGTCTGAGTATGTTGAATTTAGAATAATAGCCGTATAGGGAAAGGTCCATAATACTGCTGAGCCATTCATTCCATTCAAGCCAGCTTTTTCTACTTTGCAAAAGAGAGGAATGAAAAAGAGTATCTGTCAGTGTAATTACGCAGTAAACAGCCTTGGAAACACAAGGCTAAGGAAATATAAAATTGGACTTGTTACTGTAATAAAGCTTAAGGGTAAGAATGCATTGTGGGACTGCTACCATAATCATGCAGAGAAAGATTTTAATGCTTTGAAGAACACAAGGGTTTTTATCTTATTTGTCCAGCTCTAGGCATGATGGATGGGGCCAGATGTCTTCAGGGCAACTCTATTTGTGTGGGTCAGGCTGAATCTGGCCAATTTCTCAGAAGGACTTACAAAGGGGATAAGCTTTATTGTGTTAGTGACTACCTAGCTGCAGCATTCACCTTTAGAAATATCAAAGCATACCTCTTAGGTTATAACTGATATGCTGTAGATTTTCACTTTGTTAGGGAAAGGAAATACCTGCTGTTTCAAACTTTCTCATACACTGGGAAAGACATATACAGTTATATCTCCTCATTTGCAAGGAATGGGTTGCCACGGGCCTCGCAAAAAGATAAACTCGCAAAGAAGTGCAGTCGTTAATATGCATGCAGGCCATGCCCATTGCTCCACCCCCCAGCACTCCGGAGCGCTGCAGACAATTTTCCGCTCCTTCCCATGGTCTGTCTCGGCACAGGGGAGCAAAGGGAACCGTTTCTGAGCAGCTGCTGTGACCATGTGTGCTTGCAGCCCAAACCCCGTGCCTCTGCTCCCCACCCCCAGCCACCCGGCCCAGCCCGGCCCCAGTGGTCATGCCGGCCTGGCCCCAGGGGCCCTGCGCTAGCCTGTGTTTGCTCACCCTGCCTCCGTGGTGGGGAATGGGTGTCCCTGAGCTCTGGTCAGCATTCTTGGAGCTTGGNTGGGCTTTGACTGGGTTTTGAGTAACAAGGAACGGCATGTCTTGTGGCAGTGCTGCGCTGGATCTCAGAGGAGCACACAGGAGACACACCGGACCGGATCAGTGACTGGGGCACGGTGCCACAGGGCTCTAAACGCTATTGCGATCTGCAGAAACCACATGCCTTCGCGCCGCGCGCCCTCCCCGCCCCAACCCCAGTGATCATGCCCACACCGTCCCAGTGTGCCGTCCACAGGGCTGCCAGCGTGGGGCTGCCAGTGCAAGGCTGCCGGCGCAGGCACGATCACCAGTGTTTGTGGGGGGGAAGCAGCGCGGGATTTGGGCTGTGGGAGCGCAGTTGCTGCAGCCCAGAGAAGCCCACAGGGTGGGGGAGGTGGAGGGGTTGGATCAGTATCGGAGTTTCTTTCCCTTTAACATCCACCAGTCCCAGGAGAGGCAGTGCTGCCCATATGGTCGCAGAGGGTGGGGGAACAGAAGCCCCCTCTCAGCACACAGCACTTACTCCCCCTCGCTTTCCTCACTTTTGTGGGGTAGTTTCCCGGGTCAGGGACGGGGGCACGGTGCTGCCATTGAGAGCCCCCTCCCCACAGGGCGGGGTGAGTCCCGCCCCACAGGCACTGCGGCACTGCCCCTTGGCAGAGCAGAGGCACTGTGCATGCATCGGCCGGCTAAACTCACAGACAGCTGAATCAAAATTGTGAAAAATTTGCCTTGCAAATGGGTGGGGTCGTAATAGAGAGGTCACAATGCACTGGGGATTCAGTGTATTTTTATCACGTTGTCTCCCTTTTGAAACTGTACTGAAAGTTAATAAAATTCTGGTTTTGTATTATGTACATTTACAAAATGTTAATTGAATCAAATGGAAACATCAAATAGTCTTTAAAATATGTTTGGGGCCAGGATTTGAATTAGAATAAACATATTGATAGGTCATTTGCTCAAAGTTATATTTGTGTTTGTTTTCCCGTCACAGTGAAACAAAAGTGATAGCACCAAGCATTTACTTAGGGTTAAATCTTATTTGTTTAGATTTGTGGGGAAAAAAAAAAATTAAAAAATCCTCTAGGACCTTATTAGAATCTGTCTGATCTGGAGTTCTCATAGAGAGCTCATCTAAGCCTAGGGAACTGTAATTTTTTTTCCACTGAATATTAAAAAAAAATGGGTTTGGTCATTTTCCAAAGGCTCAGATATCACTTTTCTCAGAGCTGCCTTTAAGAGTTCATCTCTGTTATAAAGGCCTGTTATAATGCATATTAAAGAAACATTTAACTAAAACTGTGGCAGCGGAATTCCCCATCTCAGCAGTAGTTCATGATTCAGTGATAAATTGTGCATTAGGGCTCATAGTAATTGCTTAGAAACATTGTAATTGAATAGCGTAATGCAAATGTGATACAAATTCTCACTGCTGATTCCCATTGACGGCAAGCAAAGCAGGTTAATTTCCTACTGGCAGGGTTTTTGATGGATTAGGTATTTTGGTGGATTAGGTATTTTTGGTAGATTAGGTATTGGCTTTACTTGCAGAGCAGTCACATAGCTGGTACAAAGGTACAAGGGAGTTGTCAACACCATGAGCTAATAGAACAAAAGTGTGATCACAGATGTTCAGGTTTGCATGCTTTGGTGGTATGTTTATGTATGATTGTGGCTCCTCAGTCTAGGTGTAACTGGCCAGCTAGTAATGAATTCAAGCTACCTTTATTATCCTTAAATTTACAGGTGAACTAGTGCTCTTTCAAGAAAGAGGGTGTAAATGAACTGTTTGCGGTTATCATGTTGCATGAAGGCTACTTCCATCTCTGCCCTTGAACAGCCGTAAACAACCATTAAAGTCTTGTTCTATGGCATCAATTGTATATTTCTCATGTTATGTTGCTTTATGTAACAAAAACTTATTTTTCATTATACAGTAATACCTCATCTCTTTGTGGCTCAAATTTTACACCTTCAATTCTTTGCATTTTTTTTTCCTGTGAAGACATCTTTGTCTTCCCTCAGTCGATTGTGGTTTTCTTCCATGTCACGTGAGCATGGGACAGCCGTGCATGCACAGAGTGTCTTTGCCACACTGGGGGCCGGAGGGTGGTGCCTCTTGCTCATTCAGGGACTGCCTAGAGTTCCCTCCCTTATGAGTGTTGGAGAGGTTAAATGGTGAGGAAACTTTATAACATGGTGTCAATGGTTTATTACAGTTGCTCACCCCAGGACCGTGGAGGGTCAGGGGCATAGTGGAGTGCCGGGCCTCGCTCTTTGTGCCCGATGCAACCCTGGGGCCAGCCCCACTTCACCCGCTTTGGCCTGGCACAGCCCCAGGCCAGCCTTTCCTCACTGCCTGTGCCTGGCTCAGCCCTGGGGCTGGTCGCAGGAAGGCATGCCCGCTGTGCCAGGGGAAGACATGGAAGGACAGGACCTTCCCGCAGCATGGTGTCACTTCCCTCCCCTCCCCCATCCCTGCCCAAAGCGCAAGGGAGGGGCAGAGAAGATCCCCTTCGCTTCCCCGTTCCATCACATGGTGTGGGGAGGTGCTGGGAATGCCCTCCAGCGCTCCGGGGTGGAGGGGGTAGGGTGATGGTCATGGCTTATTTGCATACATATGATCTACTGCTCTTTATGGATTTTACCTTTTGCAGAACTCCCTGGTCCCAGACTCCCACAGAATTCAAGGGATTGCTGTATAACACGTACTTAGTAAACAGATATTGAAATCTCTTTCAGATGACTGAAATATACATGTAAAAATGGAAATACGGAGAAAAACTTTAGATACCATATGAATGACAATGAGATCTCAAATATTAATGTCCCTGTATTGTAACTTCAGATCTTTATGTTTCTAATTGTATCTGTTAGATCAGAACCTCACTGTGTTCATGTAAATGATTCCTTTCATCCTGCTGGAAGTGATGTCAGTGTTCTGCTGTAGTAATGGTGCTAGGAAAAACATGAGTTGTTTAATAATATTTAAGTAAGGTTGACACGAAACTTGAATGTCATCTCTCCCTTAGATATACCTTGGCCACAGGATTTTCCTGTCTCTAAATACAAATAAAGTGGAGTCAGCTAAAACACATGGCCAGTTAGAAAAATCTCCATGATGGTAAACAGCTTGGGAAATGAAGACCCAGACTGCATCTTTGAGGGCTGCAGTTTTCCTCTAACTGTTCTAGACCTTTTACCCCTGTCATGGGGGCATTACTAAGCGTGTGAATTCCCTAGAATTTGATCCCATAATGTGCCTCAGTGAGAAGCAGCATGAAGCAGGTTTCAGCATGTCATGTTACCAAGCTCTTAATTTTGGGTGAATTTTACAGTGGTGGCATGGTTAATTCTGAAGTTAGGCAACCTTTTAACTAGTATGTTGAATCGTGCATATTTCATGGTTGATTTAGCTGGATTCACAGAGTTTTTGGAAAACTATGAAGTTCTAGAGAAAAATTGATGTGTTTGATAGTGTAAGCAGTTTCATAGGGCAAATGGTACTGTCCTCTATTACCATATGAAAGGAAGTTTGGGTTTACCACTAATAGCAGATAAAAAAATAATACTATTTAAAAAGGAGACACACATTTATAAGTGTTTTGTGTTTCCATAATGAAATTTGCTTTGGGTTTAAGCGCAGCCATTTGGAAGAAAAAGCAGGTCTGTGGCTCATTAGTTTCAAGTGGTTGTCAGAAGCCATTAATCAATTGCCCCTTTCACCAATGTAAGTCCTAATTCAGCAAAGCATTTAGGCACATGCCTAACTATACGTGTATGTTTCAAAGCACTTTGCTAAATCAGAGCTTTAATGTGATCCAAGCTTGCTCCATTTGTTTTGAAGTCTAGGGTTACCCTGAAATGCTAAGAGTCGCTAATACATCAGCTAAGATGTCATGTTCCTTCCTCACTTATCTTTCTAAAAAATCATATACAGGGGGAAAAAAAAGGGTCAAATCCATCCTTTTCAAACCCCACCTCAAATGGAGGGTGTTGTACTGAATAGTAGGGCATGTGAAATAGCAGGAGAAAGGGGAATGAATTGTGGGGAAAGCAGTTTCCGCTTGATTGTTTTGTTCCCTCTGACCTCTGTTTTTGCTAAAACCTACTTGGTTATAAGGAGGAAAGAGGAAAGCAGCAGAGGTGTGTTTTATATAGCTGGATGAATCCTGGTATGCAGGATCTAATAGCTCTAGGTAAGCTATGCATGTATTTTAATCTGCAGAGGAGATAGACCTTAGTGGGAGTGATAGTGAGAGGACTTTGAATTTAATTTTCACAAAAATAGAAGTGCTTGGTAGAATTAACGTGTGACTTTGAGCAGTGATAAAAAGTCAAGATTGTGCATTATGTTCTCAGTCCCAAACTTGTCCACTTTGGTGCAAAAAGTATGAATTCCAATCACAACTATCCTGCAGAGAAATCCCTGGCAGAAGCAGCATCCCAGCTGGCACAAAGCCGTGTAACTAATGACCATGTCCACCCTTCCCGTTTTTATTCCAGGTAGAAAATCCAAGAGACCTGAGGGTTTTTTTCTGTACATTTATGCTATGATTCATAATTTAGTGGTGATGATTGAAAGCTGTCAGAAATTACAGCAGGATTTGTTTGGCATAGGACAAAGTAAGCTTTAGACACTTTTCCTTTTTTCTGTGGAAGTTACGCTATGTATCATACAGATAAAGACTTGTTTCATTACAGACTTTGCAGTAGGGATGCTGCCTGTTGAAATATCAGCACCACTTTTTGATAAACCTAAGTTTCCTTTGGATTTTCTTCTCTCAAGTGTTTCTGTCACTCAAGATCATTTTGCTTTTGAAATCTGACATCATCTCAGCCCCAGGTTGTATGTAGGAAGGAAATTGACTTAATTAATTCATGTTTCCATTTTCTTCTCTTTCTGTATTTGACAACAGCATGACCACATAAACCTCTGCTATGCATATTACACAGATGGAAACAACAACTGAGCTTTGACTTTCAGACTGTAGCAAAGCCTACATTGCTCATAATGGACCTCTGCTCTGCAGCATACTGTCAATAGATCAGTGTGGAAAATTTTGAGTGCTTCTTTGACTTTGTGTACTTTCTCTGTCCCAGAGGGAAGAAACCAAAACCACTTTCTATTTTCCGTATTAATAGTTTTATAACACACTTAGAGGAAGCTTAAGTGCTCTTTATGTTGAAAAACATTCCAAGGCCTCAAAGACTTAAAATTCTATCAGATGAGAATCAAAGAGCAGCAGCGGGAGAAGCAGCACTGAGGTAAAACCCCATCCCCAATCTCATCTAAAAATCATCTGGCAGAATTAGGGAGATAAGTCTCATCTTGAGTCTTAGGTCACAACTTTCTTGTTTGCTAGTAGAGGGCTTTCAAAGGCTTGAACAGTTTTCTGTAGCTTGACTCATAACAGTGGCAGTGGCTTTCTCCCTAGTATGCTTTTTTAATTTTTTTCTGGGACAATATGTTGTATTGTCATCCTCACAAGCTGTGGAATCTTTTGGATGAAGACTGTTTTGCCATTCTAGCATTAGTTACTGGGGCAGGTAAAAACAGAGACTTTGCGGTGCTTTTCTTTTCCCCAATTTGAGTCATGCTCCTTTGAATGATTTTGGTTTTAGAAAGTTAAAAGAATACTTATGGAAGCTTTAAGATAGCTCTCAATTTTCTTTCATGCTTTGATCTTGTGGTTGCTTAGAATTCTTCATTGTCTTGCGCTCTTCTAATGCACAAGAGATTTAGGGGTCTTCACATCTCCTACTTCTGTGTCTTGCTGGCCACTGTGTGTCTGAGTATTGCAGATTCCTCATGAGCAAAAGCTGTAGGCCCTGTACAAAACTGTCTTGACAGATGCTGTCAGATGCACTATTTATAGATGGCCCTGGGAAATGTGAATCCTTAGCCATCCACAGATGACACTTAGCAGTAGCAGAGACTTGATCTTGAATAATTAAATAAAATGCCTGGGTTGTTTTTTTTTCTTTTTTCCCCAGGCCATGAAGTTTAACAAAGAAAAAGGAAGATAAGGGAAATGATGGACAGAGAGCAAAAGGAGAAATGGTTGTGTTTTCTGGGTTTGTTTTTATCTAAAGCATAGGGCAGATTTGTTTCTATAGCTACACCTTCTGTCAGCTTCTTTCACTCAACTACAAATGATACTTTAAGTCTACATAAAGTAGATGTAAGATGTAACAGGTAGGGTGATCTAATAGGTTTAAGAGCATTAGGATTGTAGGTACCATAGATCCTGTTTCTGATTTATATCAAACCAGATGAAACTAAACTGGTGCTGACTTTGTCATTGTGATGATGTGATAATTCTGATGGTACAGGCCTTTGCCGTTTCAGACAAAATTTTTGCTCTCTCAACTGGGGAAGTGTTAACTTGGCAGCCATTAAGTGGGTGAATATCACCATCGTTACACAGATTTTCAACAGGACCAGGAGAGACATATGGAGCATATTCCAGTGGGAAGTTTTTTTGAGCTGTGTTTTTGTGTAATACATAATAGACAAATCAGTGGAGTGGAAGACTATTGTTTAATTTTGTATATTTCTACAACTCAAAGATAAGGAAGTCTGACAAGCATGTTCTATTTTAAAATAAGAAATATTTAAAATTTGTCATTCTTCTTGAATTCCACTTAATGAATGAATCCTGATGTCTATATGATACTTTGCTGTTTATTAGTCTAATGTGATCCTTATAGGAAGGTTGCTTTGGCATCAAGACATAAAATTAATAAACTCTCCATAAGTATTGTTAACAATGAGAGCTGGCAATAGGCGACATCAACTAGTTTCCCATGAGAAATAAAGAAATATCAAAGAGCTGTAAATAGCATTGCATTTTTTGTTTGTCAGATGAAGATGGGACATGTAGATGGTGATAAATATTTTACCCATTTTGGAACATACTTGCATTTTCAGTGACCTAGCTTCTTGATCTGACATTTAAAAGAAAAAATAATGCTATTAAATGACATGAAGAGCCCAGTCTTGTAAAACAGCAGCATCACTGAGTTATCCTTGCTAATATGACAGCTCTTCTTAATAAGATTGATTTAATTTCTAAATTACTTTATTACAACTCTTTCCCTCTAGACATGATCTCTTATCATCTATTTGTATGTTTGAATTTTAGTTTGGTTTCCCTGACCTGCTCAGTATTTCTGTCTTTGCACCTACCTCTTTGCCATTATACAAGTAATGGAACAAACCTTCCAAAGCTTTTGCTTTGTTTTGGGTTTTTTTGGTTTTTTTTGAGTTGTTGTAGATCTTGAAGAAAAGCAAAAATACTATGGGAAGGATAGTAGAACCTTCAGTAGTCAGAATTAGGAACTTCCTATTTTGATAGTCAAATAGTCACCCTATCACAGAATCACAGAATATTCTGAGTTGGAAGGGACCCACAAGGATCATCGAGTCCAACTCTTAACACTGTCTCCCTGGTGGGAATTGAACCCGGGTCTCCCACACACCAGGTGGGGACACTCACCACTGTACTAAAGAGAATACATATCTAGAAAAGAAAGAGTTTAACTGAAGAACCTTTCTGACTTCTCTATTTTCATATAAGCCCTATAATCTAGCAGCAAGTGACCATCTGAATTATAAAATAACCCCTTCAATCACGTTTAATTTAACTGAAATCTATTCTTAAGGGGTAATTGATGTAAAACTCAAAGAGGTTGAAACATACCATGCTTAGGGACTCCCAGTGCCAAGTCATTCTGTTGTGTACTGTTGGTCACCAAGCCACGGAATCCTTTGCATTTTGTTGGGATGAAGAATGACATTTGAGTTCCAAAGGCCTTGTCTTTTTTATTGTTTGGGGGGTTTGGTGTTGTTTTGTTATAGTTTGGGTAACAATGACTTGAACTCTCACTTGTTGCAGTAACATTTATTTGTGAGCTAATGTTCTTGAGACAAAACCAATACATTTCTTTATTTGATGAGGTTCTCTTTCCTATTCCAAAAAATGTGCAAAGCATAAAGAAAGATGTTTTACAACCCAGTACCCTCTTCCTTCTGTGCTTACTGTTGCATGACAAATAACACAGGTTATGCTGTTCAGTTAGGTACGCTTATGTTCTGTGGTCAACCATGAATTTTCACTGCAGTTAATGGAAGATTCAAACACTAGGGGAATCTGAACGTGAGTTAGCAGATACTGACCAGAACTGGATGAAAAATTATTTCTGTCTTTCAATTTTCACAAATTCAGAATCTTTTCGAAAATGCAATGGAATGCATAGAAGAACGTTGTTAAGCAGAAAAACAGACAGAGACACATTTTCAGTCTAATCCATTGTCAGATCTCCTTGCAAGATTGAAGGTTTAAATCCCACTCTGTGCAGCTGGAATGGAGGTCGAGTCTTTCTCTTGTGAAAATGTGAGTGCATTTACCATCATGCACTGTACTGTTCCTGTTCATGACTCTTTAGATCTTCTCTGCACCAAATAAATAATTAAATAATTTTCTTCCCATTGTCAATGGACATATAAACTGGAGTGATTCCAGATAGTCCAGATAGGAAGCAAATACTATTCCAGAACATCCTTTAGGCTGGTGAGTTGCTGCACATGATAGAGCTTATCTGAGATGCAGGAGGCACATGTAAATATTTTTACTTCACCTGTATTCTCTTTTCTCACTACTCAGCTTAATGACTAATGATTAAATAGGTCTTTCTTAGATTCAACCAGAACTGATACCTTTGATCAGTTGAAGATCAATTTTTATGCAGGACCTATCTGGGGGGAGTTTTACCTCATCAATTCCCACATGTTTATTAGAACAATTCCAGCTGCCTATGGATATGTACAGTATATCCCCGCTGCATTGCAATCCCTCCATTATGGCCCCAGGGATCTGTGAGAAAAATTTCTTGCAGTTTTGCTTCAGCCACTTGTGAGGTTCCCTGGCCGACGCATGTGCAGTGCTTCAGCTCCACTGAGGGGTGATGCCAGAGCTCCCTGCGGGGCGATGCCAGCCCAGCCCCATGGGGAGGGCCAGGAGTCATGCTGTCCCCTGTTAATTTAAGCGCAGCCAGGGACTGAACCCCCCCAGTGTGTGTTACTGTTTCCATGGCTACAGGCAGGGAAGGGAAGTGCCCGAGGAAAGTAGGGCTGGGCTGCCTGTGGTGGCAGCAGGGCCAGTGCTGTGTGCTGGGACGGGGCAGCAGGGGTTAATGCTCACTCCGGTGCCGCAGCTGCGGGCTGGCACGCGTCGCAGGGCTGGCATGCCATGCGTGAGCACCAGGGCCTGGGTGGGGCTCTGGGAGGGGAGCAGGGGCGCGGGGTTTGGGCTGCGAGCATGCATGGTGGCAGCAGCGCAGCAGCAGCTGCAGAAGCGATAGCATTGCTGAAGAGAGGCCGAAGGATTCTTGTGGGGGTCTACCGAGTCAGAGAGGGCTCAGAAATGCTTCCCTTTTCTCCCCTGTGCTGAGAGAGCCTGGGAAGGAGTGGAAAAGTGTCTGCAGCGCTCCAGAGTGCCGGGGGGTGGAGCAATGGGCGTGGCCTGCATGCATATTAATGACCTGCGCGTCTTTGCGAATTTGACGTTCTGCGAGAGCCCTGGCATGCCCTGTTCCTCAGAGATGAGGGGGTATAACTGTATTTTATATTAATTATGGCCTAAAATAGTTCAAATAAAATGTAAAAAACTAGTAAAGCAGATGGAGAGAGCAAAAGTGGAAAATGATTATGCAAGACAAGATTTTGAAATGTGATGTGGAAGTGACATAGAGAAGACCTTGATGGCAGAAAGCTTCTCTGAGGTTAGGCATAAAAAAAGCACACAAGAAATGTGCAAGATAGATGAATAGAAAACATGGGGGAGATATGTATTCACGTTTTAAAAATAGTTAACCATTGAGTCCTTGGAATGTATGAAAAGCATGAACTGAGACTTTGGATTTTTTGGCTTTTCTCTGCTAGTAACTTCACATCCTGTGAAGTGAGGACTGTAGAGAAACTGTGTAAGACCTGTAGTGGTCTTGGACACAACCAAATTTCCTAAAAACTAGGACAAACTCCTACCCAGGCATAAATAAAAGCTACGTTAGTATTTGATTGAAGAGAAGCAAGGCTGAACTTCGAAGGAGTAACATAGGTCTGCTGAAATCTTTATTAAAAGGACTGTCCAAAGAGAACCTTAATCATTTACACATGTGCAGTGCAGTCATGCATACTTACACAGCTAGCAAGTAGAAGACAATTAATAAAATTAAAACAATAGTCTAATTATTTTTAATCAAGGAGGCATTCATGTGGGAGAAAGAGAATGCCTTGAAAATAATAAATGGCATTGTGTGGTGCTGCAGACTGAACTAAATTTTATGACCATGCTCTTTTTTGCAAAATCTATAAATAGTTCTTTTAGGGGGGAAGGAGGGAGCAGAGAGGGAAGGGAGATTAGGAAGGGAATAAGAATGAAGTAAAACAAAATTCTTTTTAAAATTTTTTGTTTCCTTTTTAAATGGAATGCTAACCAATCGCTTGGCAACAAAAGCTATGTTTATTTTTAATTAAAAAATAACATAGCTGGGTTGGCTTCAGTTATCCCAGCTGCTATTCTTCCATCAAGACAGCTCTCTGGCCTCTTTTCCCTTGCTAGTTTCTCTCATCATTTGCCCTTAACTTGTCTGTGTTACATGGATTTTATATAATATTTCCTATCATTGAAAGCAAGACTAACAGTCTAAACAAGTAGCTGAGGCTCAGTCATCTCAATTCTCATCTACAGTACCTGAACATGCCCTTCCTTTTGGAAAAATAATAGTTATGACCAGGATAACTCTTTTTTCTTTTTTTTATGTGTACATTCCTTGCTGTATATATGGCTGCTAAGCGAGAAGAGAGTAAAAACTACATATTGAAGTTATGAGTTTAGTCCATTAAATAAACGGAGTGAGTTGGACAAAGTTCATGTATTATGATCGATTACAAACTGACAGGTTTTGTGTTTGCATATTAGGTGAAAAATCAGAAGATAGACATGCTTACCATGCCTTTTTCAGCAACTTCATCTCCTCCAAACATGGGACAGCACAGGAAGAAGTCAGAGTGATGATTCATTTTTCAGCATTTGGTTAGAAAGCTCATTACTTTATTATTTTCTTATTAGCTCATAATATTAATAGCCATTTACTAGTGGAGATGATGGTGTCCATCTGTAACAATCAATCTGTTTTCCTGAGTGAACTAAAATTTAAGTATTTATGTAGATATCTAGAGGCCCTTGAATATTCCAGAATATCTGGTACTTTCTGCAGTCATTTTTAAGCTAATTAAAGCTGAGTTAGTAATGTTGTAGACTTAAAGGTTTCATACTAGTCACCCCTGCTAAAAATTGCTGGTATCAGTGGGAACTGAAACCATCAAACCTACAGCTATTTCCAGACAGAAGTGTAGTGGCGAGAATAAAAATGGTTTGTTGGGTCACTGGAAACAGATCATGGGAGAAGATACAGTTATACCTCCTCCATCGCGAGGAAAGGGACAGGCCAAAGGCCTTATTCCCGCAAAGAACGGCAGGTCGTTAATATGCATGCGGGCCACGCCCATTGCTCCACCCCCCCGAACTCCGAAGCGCTGCGGACAATTCTTTGCTTCTTCCCGTAGTCTGTCTTGGCACAGGGGACCAAAGGAAACCGTTTCTGAGTGGCTGCTGTGACGGGGTGAGTTCCGTCCCACAGGCACCGTGTCACCGCCTCTCGGCAGAGCAGTGTTAAACTGCGCGTGCGTCAGGCAGCTGAGCTCGCAGACGGCTAAATCATATTTGCAAAAAAAATTGCTTTGCAAATGGGCGAGGTCGTGAAGAAGTCGCGATACAGAGTGGATTCGCTGTATATGTATTAATCACCAATAATGTTAGTAATGGGACAGTCTTTGTGATGTGCAATTTGCAAGGTTTCAGGATATAATATAGCCATTTCAAAAAAGTTTTTACATTGCTTACTCCTGAATAAGTGACAGCATTTTGATGTACTATGGTACTTTTCCTCTGTAGAACTTTAGCTCTGCTCATTTTACCATAGTCAGAAGCCAGTAAGACAAGAACAAATATACATGAATGATTATAATATGAAGAAATAATGTTATCTGAACATTTTTAAGGTATAAAAAGGATTTGAGAGAGATTGGGATTTTCTGAAAAAAACTTCTACAATTACTCTTATTTTATCTGTACCAGTTTTCTCTTCCCTTTCCCTACTTCTTTATAAATGTATAAACAAATGATATGTATGTAAGACATTACAGTAATACAGAAATTTTTTCTTGCAAATCTGCCTCAGTGGTTTGCGGATCTTCCCAGCTGATGCATGCGCAGTGCCTCTGCTTCGCCGAGGAGTGGCGCCAGTGCTCCCTGTGGAGCAGGACTGGCCCGGCCCCGCGGGGAGGGTGCGCGGTACCTCTTGGTCCCATGGCGTTTATGGCCATGCCATGCTGGTCTCTGCCCCGCTCCTGTGAGTCTTCATGCCTGGTCCCTACAGTGGA
>WEKX01028763.1:0-14819 GCA_013390025.1 Pitta sordida | reverse complement strand
TGCTTGTGTAAAGAACAAGAGTAAATGACTATCCAATCAAATAAGAAATGTATTTTATCCATTACCCCAATTTTCAAAAGCATTTTCACGTTCAAAACCATAGCTGTTTTATTCTTAATTTTTCTCTTTGTGCCTTTCTTCTCATTCTCTTTATTCACCTCTCTCCTTTTCTTTGTCCTTTCACATTTCCTTATTATAGCAACTGTTAGTTCCCCATCTTGGGCTTTATTTTTATCTCCTAAAAGATCAATAATTTCATACTGAATGATTACACGAGAAAGTCTTAGACTGTAGTATAGCATCCTAAAGAAAATAGAGGTGAGAAATAAGCATATCCCAAAGATATAACTTTGGCAGTTGATTCAGTAAAAGAAACACTAAGTCGCTAGATCTGATCGTTTGGAAAGGTTATTTCCCAAATAAGGAATATCCTTCAGATGCTTAAAAACCCCCAAACCTATCTCTTAGATTCTTCCAAATCTGAACATGCCACGAACACACAAAGCAGTGTGGAATCAGCCTTCAGGAAGAATGTTTAACACTTCTGTTCTTCATATCAACTTGTCTCTCCTCGATCCAGGCAAACTGCGAAAAGCTCACTGCCAACCTTACAGCAATCTTATGCATCTGCATTTATCCAAGCAGTTTGGTCTTCACAACAGGTAGGTACGCAACTGCTCCTTTTTTTTATGACTTGGAAACTGGGTCATGGCTTGGCAGGAATCACTTGGAGAAAACAATGTGAGAGCCAAGTGTAAACCTAGTGATCCTAACTCTGTCTCATGAATCAATTGATTGTATTGTATCTTTATCTGTCATTCTACAAGGGCTCTCTAAACATGTTGAATTATGTTTTGACACTTTTGAAATGGGACTTCTTTTATTAAGTTCTTATGTTCTATTTATACCATCTGCAGAAATTCTCAAAGCTGTGGTTTAACTTGGCTTTTGTTGTGTTGTACTGAAATAGAGACGATTTAGTGAAATTCATATTTCATTCCATTCATAGTTAAGAATAAATCCTACTTTATAGTACAACAATTAATATTGATTATATTCCTTGAAAATGTAAGAGACTGCACATATATATATTTTCCACGAACCAGTGTTCTTGCAAGGACCTCTATTTATTATAGACGCTGAATATGATCACAGAAGTGAATCTTTAAAGTCAATAGTGTAGGGCTGGATGACGTTGGGCCCCTTCCGACTCGGAGTGGCCTGCTAGACTGTGAGGGATCTAGGTTGGTGTTATGCTCTGCGATGTGCTCTCGGTCTCTTTACGGGTGTTAGATGGTGAGTTGGACTAGATGATCCTTGTGGGTCCCTTCCAACTCATAATATTCTGTGATTCTGTGATTCTGTGATTCTGTGATTCTGTGAATAGTTCAAAATATGGAATTAAATATCAAGTTTCAGTCTTCCTAGAGGAACGGTATGTCTATCTATACAGGAAAGATTAGAGATAATTTTTTTTATAAGAATAGCTCACAGTTAAGGGGACAGTTTTGAATGCAGAGGATTTAATTATTGCTAATGTGTGTCTAAGCAAATTACAGAATGTTTCTGCTCCTCAGTTAACCAAGTGTAAATAACATCTCACAGTTTATCTTTGCTTCTGAAGGAGATGGTAACAATTTATTCAATAAATTTGTGCTAAAGGTATACTCATACAGCAAACCCTTTCTCACACTGGGGAGTTTGGCCTTCGTGGAACAGGAGACAAGGCTGAAGGTTCTTGAAGATGGCAGGCAATGCACAAGCACGAATGGAAGGTCCTATGAGTGTCAGAAGCTGATGAATTGAGCCAGTCTCAGACCATTTTCCATCTCAGCATCTATGTTGAAAGGCACCAGCTCAGTTCATTTTGTGCTGTCACATATATCTGTACTACTTTTCCTCTTCCTCAAATTTCTATGCTACTTTTTCTCCCTGCCCTGTCACTTCATCTTCTTGACCCTAACGTGCCACTGTATACGTTGCGAACTACACATTTCAAAAAAGCAGAATCAGTGATGGGGCTGGAATCAGAAAATTACAGAATTGTAGAATATCTTCTGTTGGAAAGAACCTATGAGGAACAACAAGTCCAGCTCCTGCCCAGCACAGGACAGTCCCCAGAATCACATGTACCTGAGAGCATTGTTCTAATGCTTCTTGAAATCTGTCAGGCATGGCAATGTAACTGCTTCTCTTGGGAGCCACATGCATGACCCCTTGCAGCTCTACCAAGGTAGGGTAGGCATTTTTATGAGCTATCCAATTTAACATCATTTCAGTTGTGCTGATAATCCACAGCTAATTCATAACAATATAATTACTGTACTTCACAATGCCAGTGGTGTTCAACAACCTGTGATTTAATTTCACAGTGCTGTCATGTAATATATTTACAAAATACAGACCAGCAAACTATTCCAGTCGTGTTCCAATGAAGCCATGCTAGATGATAGAGTAATCTATACAACAGATCAAACAGTAAAAGCCTCATAATCAATCACCATCTTTCCACTCCACTCACTGACCCCTTGCCATCCCAATTTTTTGGTTAGAAAAAGAAACGTCTTGATGAAATTAAAATGTTAGCCATAGGATGTTGTTCTTCTAAATGTCTCAATGACCTCTAACAGCAATGAAACAAGTCACTGTGTGAATTAAAGTATTTTGGAATTGGTGTAACACAGGACAGGACTCTATCCTTTTTTGGGAAGACCATGGTTTTGTCAGAGCCAAACTGATGGAGGTGACTCTACCAAACAGCACTTTAGATACTGTCCAGCAGAGATCAGCAATGAAAAGACATCTGCCAATCAATAGCATCACCTTTCTGCTGATGGTGGCAGACAGCATTTGCCAAGGGCTGTGCATGAAATCCAGGCTGCTGAAACTCCAGCACAATGACTAAGCCATGAAACCATCCCACTTCTCTGCAAATAGAGTAGGATAGTGTTAGGAGGCAGGTTTAAGAGAAGAGGGGAAAACATTCCCCCTGACAAGTGAGATTCAGAAATCAGAGCCCAAAGAAGGAGCATGTCTCTGACTGCACAGCATTGGGACCAAAGACTGTACTATAGATTATATGATTAATGGAAGATGAACAGCATTGCAAAGATTAACAAATTTAATTCCTGAGAATGTAGCAGTTATCTGTGTAGGCAGACTGACCACTAATCTCTCTCTGACTTCATGCTGGACTGTGCCACCCTCATGTCTCTTCTATGCTCGGCATCCACTGCCACTTTCATGCTGGCAACTGAAAGATGACATTTAGTAGATGGATTCAGAACAGGAAGATAAAAAAGGTGTGAAAGGATGGAGATTGGGAGCTTATCAGCCAAACAGGACACAGGAAATAAAAAGTAATCAATTTAAAGCTTTTATCAAATATTTTCCTGGGAAGAGTTTTGTTTGTTTTGTTGGTGTTTTGTTGTTGTTTGTGTTTTTGTTCATTCTTTGTTTGGATTAGCTTTTTTGTGATTTTTTTTTTTTGGGGGGGTGCTTAATAATAAGCCATTACTCAGGAAAAATTACAGTATTAATTAAAAGCAATTTCATCTGATACACTCAACATATGGGAGTGTATATGTTCCCTGAAGAATGCACATAGTTTGTATTTGAGGTGTTCTAAGCCAGGGAATCAAGTCATCATGTGTACAGAGTGTATCTACAAGAGGAACCCGGACAAGACATTTTCTGTTCTATTCTATTTAAAGAATTAATGGAAAGTACTGAAAAGAAATGCACACACAGCAATATGCTGATAATTTAAACATTTAACAACATCTTTAGATGAATTATGTATAATTATGTGCTAAAACTTAATAGCTGCCTGTAAGATCATCCCTACCAGCATTCTATGGAACTTCATTTGCAGAAGTGCTTTGAAAATGTTTTAAAATCTTACAGAGAACCCCATAATCTAATTACAGCAAACAACTTTTAAAGAGGAATATTTTTGGATTTCTGTTGTTGTTGTATTTAGCTTTCAGGAATAATGATATTCAGCTTACATGCCCACTCTAGTATTCGTCCAATCCTTTTCCCACTGCTGAGTACCTACATTTCTGAATCTTGAGAATATCAAGCCACTTATTTAAACAGTCTACTGCTCATCAAGGGGAAGTGATATTATTTAATGTATTTTTTTCCAAATATTCCTTTTCTTGTTATTGCAGTGGAAAAAAAAGGCACTGGGCATGTGAGAGCTGGTTTTACAGGGAAGGCAAAATACTTCTTAATCATCTAGATAATATGAGAGCACTAAAAGTGTGATAAAAAGAAAATATAGTACAGGAATACAATCGTACGGAAAATGTTGCAATGAAGCCAGAGAGATAATTTCAACAGTGAGACACTGATTCCATCCTGATTTCATCATGCATTTGGCATAGCTTCCTTGGAGATGAGTTGAAGGCAAATTAGACTTCATACAACATTTGTATTTCAACAATTCTTTCGTTTGCCAGCATGAATTGTAGCAGCCTTAGGGCTGCTCAAGTTTTTGCATGACTTCCTATGCCCACATTCTAGACTATGTTGTGGTTTAGGTTTTTGATGGCCAAAAGACCCTCGTGTGTCAGAAACCCACAGGGGCATAGCAAGGTATGTTATGATTTTAGCAGCTCTTAAATGAACTCCCTTGGTCAGAGAGCTCTCCTAAAAGGATACCACAAGATGATCTTGTTAGGGAAGGACACAACTCCAGCTGCCCCATCAACTCTTCCAGAAGACAGGAAGTCCATTTCTTCTTGTCACAAAAGGAATTTGCACAAAACATACCACACCTCTTCCTGATGCTCTTACCTTGGCTTTCACATGAATACAAAATAGATTCACTGAGGTTTGAATTCTACGGTAGGTGTGTTCTTGATAGTCTATTTCTTATCACAGAATCACACAGAATCACAGAATATTATGAGTTGAAAGGGACCCACAAGGATCATCTAGTCCAACTCACCATCTAACACCCGTGCAGAGACTGAAAGCCCATCCCAGAGCGGTAACACAACCCCGTTCCCTCTCAGTCTAGCAGGCCACTCCGAGCCGGAAGGGACCCAGGACCATCCAGCCCCACACCCCCCAGCTAGACCATGTCACTAAGCTCCTCATTGAGTCTTTTCTTAAACACCTCCTGGGCAGTCCATTCCAATGTGCAATCACTCTCTCTGTGAAAAACCGCTTCCTAACATTAAGATTAAACCTCCCCTGGCGTAGCTTGAGGCCATGCCCTCTCATTCTGGTGTCATCAGCCTGGAAGAAGAGGTCCACACCCATCTGGCTGCCACCTCCCCGCAGGTAGTTATGAATTTAAAAGTAAGAAATGTAAAACATTCTTTTTTTTTTTCATAGTAGCTGCGATTTTTTTATGACTTCTTGACACATTGAGGTGTATGTAGCAGATTTTCAGTAATTTTAAGTAAATTCATGTGCTTGAACTACCCATTTCTATGATGTTCATTATGATCATCTAGGGTATACTAGGGTCCAGCCTACAAAGCATAGATGTGGAGAAGAAATCCCCCCCACCTCCACTGCAAGGTGAAATTTTCTGCACAGACATTCAGAAGGCCTGGGGTTTTTTACAGGTCATCTAGCAGCTGCCTTATTATACTCCATATTTTTTTAAGAAACTGAGAGTTCAGGCCTCATTACTGCAAACTATAGAAACAACATTCATAATCTCAACTATTAATGAACAGGGAAAAAGAAGTTAATTATGTTCAATTACAGTTATCTTCACCTTGGTGTGCTTTAATGAACTACAAGAGTTTAATTCTGTACACATGACCTTTACAGAGGTAAATAGATTTGAGACAGACTTGTGAATGACCTGTGAAAGTGCAGAATGGAAGCTGGTACAGGGAGAAGCTGAAATAATGGTGAGGGAGCACACTGTTTTTCAGCTTGTTCTCATTTGGTACCTTCTCTGTTTGGCTCCTGTATTGGCTTAAAAGATTGTTTTCTTGCATTCACTGGAAAACAACCCAAGCTTTTTAAATCATGCCAGAGAAATATTGTTTTAATTTTTTTCACTGTTTTTTATGTCTTGGATATTTTAGGCTTGACTTAAGCCAAGAAAATATGAACAAGCACTCAACTCAAAGCCCCTCATCTTATCGACACACCTCAGTGTGGCATTTACCCCTGAACAAATCAAGTTAGTCTTGCTTTGGCAGTCAAAGCTGAAGGCAAACAAAAGTCTCACTTCAGTTAGTTGAACTTCACTTACGCTGTCCCATAAGAACAAAGATGCATAATAATACTACTCCTGCATTGCAATTACCTAAAAGTTCATACATGGGTTGGGAATCCAGAGTTCCAGACATTTACTAAATACATGATTAAAGGATAGTTTCAAACTTTGAGAGCTTATTTTACAAGTGAGATTACTGGAGGACAATAATGCTGACTTTATGGACTCTCCTCTGTTGAGATGTTGCTGGCAGAACAGTGTGTACATACTTTTTTCCTTTTTCTTTTGCTTTGTTTTCTTTATCTAAAGTAAGTGCACAATTTCTTTTTGCCTATAAGAAACATTTCATTGACCCATTTCCTGATTCATGCAGTCATCAACTTATAATTGGGTGAATTAGCCACAGGAGAGAAACCAAACTTTAAAATTATTGCTCTTTCTCTTCCTTTTTCAACAACTTTTCTGTGACAAGCCACCTAGCTTCAAATATTTGTTTTTAAATCACCCAAATACAAAGCTCACCAGACAGCAGACCCTGAAAGGTTCTAAAGCAAAAATCTGCTCAAATCACATCATCATCTTTCAAAAACCAATCAAAAGCAGAAGATCAGCAGACTACACCCCCATGCTGTGAACCCTTTAGTTGAGAAAGTGAGCACCCCTGCAGCTCAGAGCTAAGGAAGAGGGAATTTTACTCTTTAATTCACATGAAGTACACAGAGAAAGAGAGTGAGGGAGGGAGGGAGTGCAGGGAGGGAGTGCAAGGAAACTAGTGCTGATGAGAGGAACTACTAATGGAACAACAGAGTTTGAAGATGTCTGATCTCTGCCATGACTGCAGATCAAGTCTCAGATGAATTATGAAACACAGATCTCTGTCATGCCCCCTTGCAAGTTCAAGGAATAGCACAGCTGTGTGCTCCTCAGTGCGTACTCTGACAATTTGCTACTCATTCTCCACCTACTTTACAGAAAGAGATATTTTATATATTTTCAATACACAACACACACTTATTTTTACCAGTTTTTCTCCGACATGCTTAGGGCAAGGATGGCTATAAAATATTCCTTGACATTTTGCTCCTGTGTAGGGAGGCTGTCAGAAATCATCATACTGCAAGCTATGCTCTGATTTGAGCATTTTAGCTGCCGAGAAGGCTTATTTCTACCCCGCTGCATGCAGACCTACATCTGTGGATATCATCTCACCTCCATTCATCTGCAGGGTCTATATCTGCATGCAATCTTGTTTCCACCTTCTCTTCTTTACAGTCATGGGAAAGAAAGAAGTCCTCCTAGGGAATGATTAATTTGACTGAGTTCAAATAGGTGCCTTATGGTAAGATAATTAGACCTTAGAAAAGCCTATTTATTTCTGTTGATTCTAAAGGGAACCTTGAAGATTGCTAGATGTACAGAAACCAACTGGCATTTCCAGAGCTACAGATCATTGGTAGATGGAGGGAAGATGGCTCCATGTTTGCCTTGTCCTTTTGCTTTTCCCTCAGCGATCAGCCTCCTGTGCAGGTTATGGGCCAAATGGTCTCTCTGTGAAACTTGGATTTTACCAAATTGTACTGCCCTTCTGGAGCACTCTCAGCCTTGGCTCTATCCATGACACCTTCTGCAAGGAACTACGAAAAAGGCCTTCAGAGATACTCAATGTCCAGGTAAGCTGGAAAGCAATAACCCTTCCAGAGCCACAAATGTGCTTGTAGAATGTAGTCTTGATGTGTAGCAGTGCAGACATCTCCTGTGCTCACTTTGTATATGAACGAAAGAAGGTCTAAAGGAGTGTACAGACTTATCTTCACAGAGGTTGACTTCAGAGGGCAGGGAGGCTGGGACTTCCTGCCTGCCTGGCTTTTCCTAATTAACTCAAATAGACAATTTGTCCCTCAGATTGTTTCTTCGTTGTCCATCAAGACTAAATCCCTGGAAATGAAATGGCAGGGTTTTAAATTACATCATGCTGTAGATTGACCTTGATTTACCACCATGAACCCACTAAGATGCTGTCTCACTCTTTCCAGAATCACAGAATCACAGAATATGCTGAGCTGGAAGGGACTCACAAGGATCATTGAATCTGACCTCTGACCCTACAAAACAGACCTGTCTCAGGGAAGCTACTATAATTTAGTAAAAAATAGGATAGTAAGATATAAAACAAATCTGGAAACACTATGTACCCACTCCTCCCTCTTCCCAGGCTCAACTTCCCTCACGACTTTTCCAACACTTCCTCCCTGCGCAATGCAAGGGGATGGATGACAGGTGCAGTCAGCCCATAACACTTCATATCTGCTGCTCCTGTTTCCTCATGTTTTTCCTGTGCTCCAGCATGGTGTCCCTCCAAAAAGACACAGTCAGTTCTTCATGAACCTCTCCAATATGGGTTCCTCCCACGGGCTTCAAAGACACCTCTAGAGTGCTTTCTTTCCATGGGATGCAGTCCTTCAGGAACAGACAGCTCCAGCATGGATTGGTCCCTCATGTATATCAAATATCCTGCAAGAAAACCTGATCCTGGTGGGCACCTCTGCATGAGCCACAGTTCCTGGCAAGAACTTTCACCACCAAGAACCTCCCATGGGCTGCAGTTCGACAGCCTACCTCACCATGGTCTTCACCACTGGCTGTTGGGGAATAAGGTCCAGTGCCTGTAGCACCTCCTTCCTCTCCTTCATTGACCTTAGTGTTTGCACTAAGTTGTTTCTCTCACATTTTTCTCATCCCTCTCTCACAGCTACAAAATAGCATTTTTAACCCTTTCTTCCATGCGTTATCACAGAGGCACCACCAACGGTGCTCATTTCTTCAGTTTTGAGGACCATCAAGCCTATTTTGGAGCCAGCTAAATAGGAGTTTCTGATATCTTCCCATAGAATCCATCCCTCTAGCCTCTGTGCTATCAAAACCTTTCCATTTAAACACAGTACACTTTTCACACTCATAGACAGGGGCCCCTACAGGATATGTTCCTCAATTGATGTGTCACTAAACTCATCTGGCTAAACACTTCATATTGCTCAGCTGATATTTTGTCATAGAATCCTAGAATGGTTTGGCTTGGGAGGGATCTAGTTCCAAACTCCTCTCCATGAACCGGGACACTTTCCATTAGACAGGGGGCTCAGAGTTTCATCCAACCTGGCCTTGAACACTTCTAAGGATGTGACAGTGTGGTGGTGCATCCCCCCTTCTCCTAGGCTGCATTATGATTCTTTAAATGATCTTAAAACACTAATTCACTACAGGCAGCCACAACTTCTCAGAGCAACCTGTGCCAGTACCCCATCAAACTCACAGGAAAGAATTTCAGCCTAATGTCTAATCTAAACCTACTCTCCTCCAGTTTAAAGTAGTTCCCCCTTGTCCTATCAAACTAACATTTTGCTCAAGTTTCTTGTTGCTACCTTCTTAAGTGTAAGGTGCAATTACAATTGTATGAGTAGGATATTGTGCAGACAGACCAACATTTTAACCATTGAACCACCTAGAACCACCTACTCTCAGTAGATGAGATACCAACTCTCACCACAACAGGCTTACTGAAGTAGCTAACAGAGCTGCACCAAGGAAATTCGAAGGCAAAATGACACTGTTCCAGGCATGTAGTTGAATGTAAATGCAGTGGTAGTGTAACAAAAGAAATTTTTTCCTAGTATGTTGATTTTAGATAAAGGATAACAGAAAATAGAGACAAACAGAGAAACCCAGAGAGGACATTGAGAAATTCTGACAAGGATTGGGTCTGTGAAATATTCAGCGGAATCCAAAAATACTATGAGATGCTGTTTGTTACAAGTCTTCCACACAAAGATATTTTTACTTCATCTTCACCAATTTGAGCTGGGTGCTAATCTGGGATGCAGCCAGATTTTTATTTTCCTTCTCTTGTGCCTAGTAAACACTTGCTTATTTAGTTAAAATGCAAAAATTGTTAAGAACGTTTTAGCAAATGCTTCCCCGGCTTCAAAACACAATTGCCTTTGGAGCTCACATTTGGTCTTTTTATTCTGCTTATGGTAACTCAGACAACTTATGTGATAGCAGTTAAATGCTCAAAATATCACTTCTAAGTGGTATGCTCCAGGTCAAATGTATCCTACGAGGTCATGCCCAGAAAATCAAGACTATAAATATAAATAATTTAAAATAGTATAAAGAGAAACTTACTGAGAACATGGTGTAAATGACAGCCTGAAATAGTACATAAAACTGATTCTTGTTTTATTTGTTCTTTTACATCCACAAAAACAAATCAAGTATTTCTGCACAGACCTTTGCCTATACAGGTCCAGTCTAGAAACTATTGTAAATTTTCTAACAAATTTAAGGAACTCTGACTAAAATATGTGTTTCTGTGCCGCTCTTCTCAGCTTGTTCTACTACACTGATCCCTGAAGAAAAAGCATTGCTCTGGAGAATATTCATGCCAAAGGGTGACTACTTGAAATTCTAATGAAACGCCTTCATACTTCATCAAGGAAGGAGAAAAGAGTCACAGAAATGTCACTGTCAAGAATTATCCTTCTTTTTAAATGATATCTTTATGCTGAATTTTTAAGGGTCGGGGGAGGACTGCCAATTCAGTTGCTGAATTATTGAGATCTGATGTGCCTATCAGTGTGCTTTTGTAGCAGCTGTGGACCAATGAAACAATGAGATGCATTATTTTTACTAAAGAGCAAACAACTTTTCAAATGAAGCAGACTGAGACCACATCTCCTCTTGAGAGCCAGAGCCCTAATCTCTGTTGTTGCTGTCAGTTTTATAAGAGAAGTGAATTTTGAGTTGTAAAGTGCAATCTGAATCAACTTATACAATATCAAGTTACCCGAAATATCATGATACCATAGAAACTGTCCATGACGTTGATACCCGGTGAACTAACATCCAAGGTAATGAATTATTGTATTTCCCTACAGAGTGCTGTGTGACAGAGAAATTCAGTGATCAGCTAACAACCACGCAAGCCTGATTATAAAGAGATATAAAGCCTGATTATAAAATCTGTATATCTTATGTCACTAGACTGATGATTCTCTCACATTCTCTCTGAATGTGCCAATCAGTTTTTCTAATGGAACTACTGATTCTAAGGGAATCCGGTGAGAGTTTAATTGTTATAATTCCTTTAAGACTTGTAGCCCACTATCAGGTAAAGAACACACTGTATCCCCATCCTTGAAATTTAGGTAAGTGATGGTAGTTTCTAGTCCTTATTTTCAGTAATATTTTTAATCGAAATATGAGGAGCAGTCATGATTGTCCCCTCTAACTCCATCTCTTACATACACATTTCACTCCTCTGTATCTCAGCTTCAAAGACAGTAATTTGTATTTCTGTAATGCCCAAAGCTTAATATGAGCCACCTGAGGGCAGGTTGCAGCCAGGTGGGTGTGGATCTCTTTTCTCAGGTTGACGACACCGGAGCAAGAGGCCATGGCCTTAAGCTATGCCAGGGGAGGTTTAGACTGGATGTTAGGAAGAGCTTTTTCACAGAGAGAGTGATCTCTCATTGGAATAGTCTCCCGAGGGAGGTGGTGGAGTCGCCATCCCTGGAGGTGTTTAAGAGAAGACTCGATGAGGAACTCAGTGACATGGTCTAGATGGTGGGAGGCTTGGATGAATGGAGCGTGGTGCCCATGGTTCCACGCTTGTGGGCCCGATCCCTGGGTGGGCGTTCGCTTGGGAGTTAGACTAGATGATCCTGTGGGTCCCTTCCAACTCAGAATAACCTGTGAACCTGTGAACCTCAGTATATTTCTTAGAAGAAAGGCAGCAACATTGCTGATCATGAGCCCCTAAAGCTGGAGGCCTCGTTATTAGTAATTTACAGATGTGCTTCCAGTGAATGCTTCCATCCTGGTCCAGTACGATTCCAAAAGGCATGTCAACACTTCAGCTGCTGAGGCACCCTTAGATATATTGTCATAACCAGAAGCAGGTGCTTTGTAATGAATAAACATTGCTATGGTTCTATTATTTTCTGATTGCACCTTTTAACAGATGGGTGTACAAATTTGGGTTGGCACCTGCTACTGCATCATTTTCCTCTTGTTCTCCAAAAAAGTACAGAGTTTTGCATGATCTTGGGTGTTTAGGAGTAGAATCAGACCCCCAAAACTCTTAAGTAAGGAAAAAAATCACAACGAAAGATAATGGTTTGCACAGCCCTGGAAAATATAAACTTGGATTGTTTTAAATACAAATAAACTTCTGCAAGCTCAAGCAATTAGCTTTGCACAACCCTGAAATGTGTTTAATGGCTGAGTGATCAAAAGGTTTTCCATCAACTTTAGCTGAATCAAACTGGCAAGTAAATCTTTCCTTACACATAATTTTCTGAAGTTTGAAGTGACAAATTGGACTGAACTCAATTAAAGCAGCAGGTTCTATGCGTTTAATTACAAGCAGTGTCTATAATTGCGAAGGAATCCAATTCAAAATGAAAACACAGATGTGGCTATGGCAGAGCTCTGTAAAACCCAAAGAGGGAAAACCAAGTTCAATCAGGAAAAAGTTACGGGCAATGTAAAATTATGTATTCTTCAATGTAAAATTATGTATTCTCCCATACGTCTGGAGCACTGGCCGTAGGCAACTATTATAATATAAAATTGGGAAATGTTCACCTGATGCAACATTACAGTCCAAAAATGCTATGAGAAAATGTAAGTAAAGCAGTTTGACTGTGGAAAGTACAAGAAAATATGTACTAATGGTATTTCCAATTATTATGCAATGACACTTATTCAAAGAATTAGTTATAGAATCAGTTAGAATATAGTAAAAGAAAAAGTTTGTGCTAAAAAAGGTAATTAAAGAATGACTTTGTAATAGGACACTCAGTCATTATGGGTGAAGTGCTTAGGGGGTAAATTCAGCATATAGTTCTTCAGTGGACACACATGGCTCCCATTGATATTAATGAGAGCCATAGACACCTTCAAGGGCAGGTTTCAACCTACACCAGGAAAGCTAAACTAAAAAGGAAGCAAATCTAACAGATCAAGTTTTTCTTAAAACTGTCCCAGATGAACAAGACATGTGCTAGTATTTTAAGTCCTGCACTCAGTGAAAATTAGAGCTGTTAAATAAGCAATGGAATCAATTTTAAGAAATTGCAGTGTGTATTTATAGAAACAACAGCTCCATCAAATATCTAAACAACTAAAAAAGGAACCTATTACTAGTTAATTTTGGTCCTTGGAAGAAGATGATTTCCATAGTAAGGTAAAGGTAAGAATCATTTTAAAATCTCAGCAGGGAATTTCTACACAGCCTATGAGTTCTGTTTGAAATTGGGAGCTTTTTATATGTATCTGTGTCAAACCTCAGACACTATTTTGGATGTGGGATTTTTTGTGCCTTCACATCATGGTTGGAGGTGAATTGTAGAGACTGTTGTGAAAGGATGATATAAAGAGAATAGAAAGAAAAAAAAGAAAGAAAAAAAGGCCAAACCCCCAAAGAAAATGTGGTAAAACAACTAAGGCAAACCCCCTTATTTAACTGAAAAGATAATCCTCAGAAAGTGGAACAAAACTTTCTGAAACAGGGATACAGAAAAGAACTGGTTAAATACAAAAGTATAGTACAGTAGGACAAAAGGGAAAAAATCAAGAATGCATTGGTAAAACCATGGAAATGAAAACTTTTTTTCCCCAGCATGAGATTAAGGGAATCTGTATGATAGTTTTTAGGTCTCAGATGATCAAGAAGTAACAGGATCATACAGAGAAGATAGGGTTATAGTAAAAAAGAAAAAACTGCCCTAGTTGATATGTTTAGGAAGACTTTCACACAAGAGATTCCCCCTTTCCCTAAAAGGCAGTTTTAAATTAGACCATCACTAGAAAATTTTAGAATGAATAATTAAAATTAAGAGTATTGCATCAACGTAAAAGAACAATATCATTTTTCAGAGAAGAAATGCTTCCCAAATTTGTCAGAGCTCTTGTTTTCTGAGGGCGTTTTATGCACATTTTATGCTATATTTTGCCTCCTGCTAACTACCTTAATAAGGATAGAGGACAGTGAGAGAACAGTAATCTCCTGCTGAGGAGGATATACAAGGAAAGACAACATTGGAGGCTTTTCAGGGCAGGAAGAAGAGGGCAGTGGCAGAGTTAGATTTTGTCATTTTTCACACTTGCCTATCTCCAGCAGGGCTTTGATAACTTGCCTGAGAAATGCAAAGGTAGTGGACTTCATAAGGTATCTAGACAGGTTATGTGCTGGTAGAGATGAAGATCCAACAATCTTCTCATGTACAAGTATGTACTGTATAGGCATATAATTACACTTACTGTTTTTGATATTCTGATGACATAATTTTTTCAATTGCCTTTGAGGAGGAAATTTGAGGAGTGACAGGTGATGCTGAATAAAGAGAGCACTAAAACTTGACCACTTGTGGCTGTGCCAGAAGCAGGGGAGCCGCCGCCGTGCCCGCTCCACTGGGAGCAGAGCCGNAGGGCGGGCATGGCGACGGCTCCCCCGCTCCTGGCATAGCTGCAGTGGCTCCGCTCCGGGCAGGGCTGGCAGGGCAGGTGCAGCAGTAGCTTCGCTCCTAGCACAGCGGAATCCTGCCCCACTCCAAGAGAGGAGGCT
>WEKX01028761.1:1307-34294 GCA_013390025.1 Pitta sordida | reverse complement strand
GTGGCTAAGAAGGCCAATGGCATCCTGGCCTGTATTAGGATCAGTGTGGTCAGTTGGACTAGGGAAGTTATCCTTCCCCTGTCCTCGGTGCTGGTCAGACCACATCTTGAGTCCAGTGTCCAGTTCTGGTCTCCCCAGTTTAAGAAGGATGTTGAGCTGCTTGAGAGGGTCCAGAGAAGGTGCGGGGTGATGGTGGGGGGGATCAATTATATATTCATAAGCTCTTTATATATTCATAAGCTCTTTATATATTCACAAGCTGTTGGGTTCGTGGTACGTTCTGCACACGCGCTGAGGTCGCACAACCCACTGAAAAATCACCTGCAACTATTTGGATCCAGCAAATTACAGATCGTGAAGATGCGGAGGATTACTGTATTTTGGTGGAAAAGACAAAGTTCATCCTTTACCACAAATTAAAAAGAGAACTCAAAAGCTTGGGGGTAAAAGCCCTCCTACAGAAAAGACCTGCTAGAAGAAAAAAATGATTTTGCCAAACTTTTGAAAATGCATTTTCCCAACACTACCAAGTCCCTGGAAAAAGTCAAGTTTAACATGTGGAAGATGACGTTAAGGATAGAGACCAGCATGCTTCCCTCAAATCATCTCACAAAACTTCCCATCTGTTTTACAGGTGCCTCTTGATCGCTCAAGAAAGCTGCATATTAAGGCTGTACAAGCTTTTGCAATTGTTTGAAGTTCAAATGCCTCTTCCTGCACCTCAGCCAGAAACAACCTTCATTGCAACTCCACTCACAATTTTAGGGCAATACTGAAGTCTAGGACAACTCTACAGTTGGCTGTTGTTCTTCAAGGACTGAGCCAAAGTAACCACATAGGCCTGGGGCCTGCACACAGAACACAGCATTGTACTGGTTTTGACAGTAATGCNACAGTATTTAAAGGCTCTATTTCCCAACATTCCAAAAGGCAAAAGCCTGGGGAACAAGGTTCTTAGGGAATTGAGATCTTGCTTCCTTCAATAGCCTAATTGTCCTCCCTTTTCAGGGCAAGGACTCCCGACTACAATTCCCAGAATTCTCAAGGGCAGTTCCTGGTAGGAGAACTGTTATTTTCTGGCAGTGAAGATGGCTGCCCCCATTATCAACCTCGTGGCTTTCCAGACTTGCCTCTGAAAAGGTACCTCTCTCTCTCTCCCGGAGAATTCTCGGGGTTGTTCTGTTTAAACTCAGCCAAGAAGGCTCTCAAACCTCAGGATGAATCCTCTCATTTCCCCATGTCCCTCTCCCTCCCCCACCTTCCCCGAGCTCAGGAAGGGGGGAGGGGGCACAAGGGGAAAGAAAAAGAAAACATTAAAACTTTTCCTCGGTAAACAGTGTCACAGTGTTGATAAGGTTGGAAAAGACCTTGAAGATCAACATGTAAAAAGAAACCTCTAACACCAAACCCATGACAAGCATCAAACAGACAACTGTGGACATTGGTTACTACAAACTGTGCACAACTCAAAAAGGTCTTTGCAGATGCTTTCAACTTCAGGTGCTTGCTAATAGTCCTCCTGTCCGAATTACTGATAAAATCTTAGTCAGTTAAATTATCCTTTTTAGAAAATAAGGAACAGAAAAAACAATGGCAGAATCCTTTTCAAACTGCTAAAATACTAGAGGAAGTAAATGCTTGTCAGTATTTATAGAAAACTGTCTGGAAAACAAAGATGACAACCCTCAGCTGAGCCAGTTGCTTGTGGCCTGAAGGCCTTGTATTATTCAATTCTTCATGAACATGTGACTGTTATTGCATGAAACTTAATACCAAATGTTCAGCGCTGCAGCATTTGTTCTCCCAAGGCAGACAATTCAGTAATGGACAGTAGGATCCCTTTAATCAAAAGAAGTAAGGAAAGAACACAAATTCTGCTCAAATTACAGTTTCTTGTTTGAGAAAACTTGATTTCAGCATGGAAAAACGTAAGAGAACAGTGTGTACTAAAGGTAAGTATTTAGATTTGGTACTCCTGACTTCCCTCTAACTGATGGGGGGGAGAATGATTTCATGAGGAGGAGCAACTGACATCCCAGGATGCACACACTAGATGCATTTCCTGGAGCTTGACTTACTTCATACTATTTTTTCTGTATTATACTACAAAAACAGTATGAAACATAAAAAACCTTCAACTCTATTAAAAAGCTTTGAAATTAATTGTTCTCTAGTCATTATGGCAAGTCCTTCTGGCAGCTTCAGAACTGCAACACTTGAAAACCAAGAATTTTCCTTTTGCCAGCAATAAAAAGGTGTTCCTATGACTAATGCTGTTTGAAAATCTACTTGGAAAATTGTAAGTCTCATTAAACTCATTAAATAATTTGGCAAGTTGACAAGTATCCTTAATGAATCAGGGAAACTCTTTCTCTGATCACTTTATGATATGTGTACACTCAGAAGTTACCCTAAAAAACCCACTTAAACCATTAGGTCATTAATCTTAATATTGTATGTTTTGCATATCCTGATCTCAGAAAACTGCTTTCATTTTTCTTCATTGTGTGGCTTTAGCCTGGGAAATTTTTGTGCCCTTTTAAAGCAAAAGAAATTTATTTCAAAACACTAGTTTTAAAATTATTGCTCTTGAAAAGCTGAATCCTCACTTCTTCTGCAAAGAATGCTAAATTAAAAACAGTATCAGAAGTCAACAATGAAAAAATGCTACAAGTACCTGAGCCTTATGAAATTCTGAGAACCTGCTAAAATATCACCTCAGGATATACAAGCACAGTTCTGCATACGGAATTCTCCATGGGAAAACACTAAGGGAACTATGAAAGAGTGTCTAACCAACATTGAATATACTTAATCAGTAAGGATTAATGGGTAATATAGTGACTGAATTAAGGGTCAAATACTCAAAACTGGTATAAAAAGCATCTTTACTAAGTAATTTATGAAAAAGAAAATGCATTATCTTTTGAGGCCATTAAACAAATTGCATTACCAATACTGACAAGAACTCAGTAGAATGTTAGCCAAACACCTTGTTTGTGCACAATGCATTCAGTGAAAAATATTCCAGAAGCCACATTACAGAAGCAACCATTTAAAAAAAGTCAATGTAAAAATATCAATTATTTTTGTAATTGCCCATTCTCTTGTCCATTTTTCAAAATGCCTAAAGGACAAGCATTCCATCAATCACTTTTCAGTTTCATTCTCAGGTTCACTGTCTCCACTATCACTGTCTCTTCCAGGGTGTTCTGGCATTTTTCGATGTTCATCTATTTCAACCACATTCAATTCTCCTTCCTTTGTCATTTCTTCCACTACTGTATTTTCTGCTTCTGCATCTCCCTGCATGTCTTGCTCTTCACCTTCTAGTTCAGTCTCTTCAGCTTGAGTTGTTTCTGGTTCTTCAGTCATGGCAGGTGGGGGCAGTAAATGCTGGATGATTGAAAAAGAAAGGATTTTAAGTTTTTACATTTTAGCTTGAACTGTTCACCTTATATTTGGGATTTTGCATGAGAGTAAACAAGAAAGACTTAAGATTTAGAAGGCTTAGTGATTTGCAAACACTTTACTTCTATATAAAAAAAATTAGCATAATCTTGGCTCACACAATAATTATCTTAGACATTTTTTTCCTGAAAGGAGGGTATTAACAAATCAGGACTTCCAATTCAAGGACAGCAAACACACTTCACTACCCTATAACAGGGTTATGGTAAACCCCTACTCAGAGCAACTCGCATATTGATACCTGTAACAGGATGGTCTGCCTGGAATGTGGTAAAACAACTCAAACAATGCCCTATTTTGCAATATCAGCAGTGGACTGAGAGGGGCTGTCATGTTGCTTTTAGTGTTGAAATAGGCCAAACCCAGTTTAACTCACTAACTCCAAAGTTAAATATCCTGATAGTGAGGTAAATGTTTGGCAGATAGAGTAAAGTATCTTAATCTAAAAATGCTAAGCTGACACAGCTGGCCTGGAGACAGATGACTGACAGTCAATCTTTTTATACTATAACATCCAGTCCCACTTTCAAATGGCAGGTTCTTCTAACACATCCCTTCTCAGAGTGTGTGTGGAGACTTCTCCCTTGGGTGGAGATGACCCTCAAAGTTACTCCTTGAAGCTGAGTGAAAGAGACTTGCCCACAGTCATTGTCATGGGTGAGTAACATCAATCTCTACTTAATAATTGGGGGTTTTTTGTTAGCTTTAATATAACTTCTTTGATAAAACACATTATTACAGAAACATTACATTACAGAATATTCTGAGTTGGAAGGGACCCACAAGGATCATCAAGTCCAACTCTTAACACTGTCTCCCTGGCGGGAATTGAACCCGGGTCTGCCACACGCCAGGTGGGAACACTTACCACTGTACTAAAGTGGATTTCATATACAACACTAGTAGTTTTAGTTTCTATACTATGTAGTAAAGAGTTCTGATTAAGATCTTGTCTAACCATATATACAATAAATAATTCAAGTTTATATACAAATAACTGATTTTGCCCTCCTTAATACTGCAGGACAAAGTTGTACAAACATTCAATCACACCTCAATTGCAATTTCTTAAGACTTAAACTGTTGACAAAGCCTGGGGCTAAGACTGGATCCACAAGTTCACAGGTTATTCTGATTTGGAAGGGACCCACAGGATCATCTAGTCCAACTCAAAAGCGAATGCCCACCCAGGGATCAGGCCCACAAATGTGGAACCACGGGCACCACGCTCCATCCATCCAAGCCTCCCACCATCTAGACCATGTTGATGAGCTCCTCATCCAGTCTTCTCTTAAACACTTCCAGCCACACTTCAGCTCCTCTCTGAGAAGTAGTTTAGAAAGCAAGGGAGTCCTTTTTGCACCTTGTCACTCAATGAGAGGTTTTCTCGAATAAATGGGAGGACTGCTCTAATAAACTTTGAAGCTTCCACTCCACTTGCGACACTACCATATTTTAATATTTAGGTATGTTTAACTTGTTTTTGAGGCCTTTAACAGGCCTGCCTTAAACAACTTGTTACCATAACTTCCCCCTACAACATCTTATAAAATGCTATATGACTGTTATCTGTACTTAGACAAGTTTCACATGCAGCTGTAAATGTAGAACAACACAACTTCTGTTAACAGTTAAAACATGCTTAAATGTTTTGCTTGCAACCAAAAAAGTAGTTTGCAAAACATTGTAAGCAACAATGGTAGCCAAATAACACACTTGGGGAAAAAAATACCGAGAATAGAGTGCACTGAAGAGTATGGATGAATGTTATACAGCTCCAAGCTGTACAGAAACTCATATTTCTTGCAGCCTGACATTATTTAATATGATGGATATTTTCCTGGAAAATTGTGGACCATTTTAATAAAATACAAGCTTGATAAACTTCCTATTGATGATTGTTCAGCTTTTTGCTCAAAAGGCAACTTTGCTTCACGTGACAAATTAAATATTTAATTACAGTGAACTCTTACCTTCAACACTAATATTACAAATTTCTAGCAAGCACGGGCAAATCTACGAAGCAATTACGACTACAAGCAGAGATATGAAATGCATTTTTTATAGATTTTGAAGCTATCACACTGGTCTCTATAATACATCTCCAAAACAGAGATCCTTTCATTAAAAAAATACATTCTTGATGGGTAAGACAAACTCAGGTTTCTGTGATGCATTCTGTGCTTTGTGACTATTACTGTAAAGACTGGTGTAAAGGAAAAGGAAAAATATCATATTGTACTAAATAGGATAAAAGAAATTTCATGGCTGCTTTGCTTTTTTTCTTTAGTTCACTTCTTGGCTTCTCCTGCAAGAAGAATGTGATTCACTGCCACAGTAGGAAAACAGTAGTTACTAATTTTAGCTAGCAATGGATAAGATTAAGATGCCAAAAAGAATAACTGGTATTAGCAGAAGGATTGGGTGCATATTTGATTAAGGTGTCAAGCAAAGCCATTTTATGGTAATATTGAGGTGCTACCATCTGCTTTTCAAAAGATGTAGACAAACTACTCTGTTTTGACAGGGCTATTAATTCACACCAGAATGTGATCAACTACAATCTACTGAGTCTTCATCACATAGCATTTTGCATTGTTGAAAGATCTCCAACTATATTATACAAACTGGCTCCAAAACAAGTCTTGCCATCTACTTAAAAGAGTGGATTTCTAACAAAAAAATGTAAGCTTCCTTCACTACACCTAAAAAAATACAGTTGTAAAAAGGAGATATTTTAGTAGTGTCAGTCCTCTTTCTCTATCCCCTTTTCTTTGCAGCACACAGATGATTAGAGCATTTCCCTAAAACAGTGAGAAAGTATCCTGTCTGGCAGGACAGCCTAGCAAAGGCTTTTTTTGGATAGCAAAATGCTGCAAATTCAGCTGAAGCTGTCTCCCAGAAGAAAAAGCAAAATAAAATCCAAGAGTCACTGGGTAAGAACTGCAGAGAAAAATAAATTTTCTACCTGAAAGTCTAACAATCAATTAAATTAGAAGTTTTGAGTGTTGATCTCTACCGATTACACTGTTCTATATTTGATGAAACAGTGGAAGAAAGGAAGAGGATGCAACAGAGAGACATCCTTGCACTGAAGAACAGAACTTTGATCTCAGAGACTTGGACATCTTAGACTATCTGTTCAAAGATACAGAGTCACATTCACTCTTTCTTCCCATGCTAAGCTAATAGAGTGAGTAGTGTCCTTTTTCATTCATTTTGTCTACCTTTGGAAATCTTTCAGAAGACCAATAAGGAAAACTCAGACTACCATGAAAGAATAAATTATAGGTAACATAAACATGGTACGTGACAGACATGGAGTGAAAGCTGATGCAGTTGAGGGGTAGCATTTAAGACCACCTTCCTTTTCGGTTTACTATCAACTACCTCTAGGCTTTACAGACCCAAATATGCTGAGTAAAGACAGATTTCTGCTCAGTGTACTATCTAAGATACACTTACATGTAACAACAAGGGCTTTCTGCTAGATTCTGAATTCTGCTTCAGGAATGCAACACTGACAAAACTAGGTACAAATGCATCTACAGCTACTTCCAACCCCATGCAATTTTGCTTGGTGCCAAACTAGTGCTGAAAAAAATTGCTCCAGAACAAAAAACCACTACAGATGAGAACCAGCCTGGATAATACAGTGATATAACATGGTTAAAATGGTTTCAAGACATGATCTGGTCTTTCCAAACATTATCGCACCATGCAGTGATGCTATAATCCCATTAGCTGTACTTACCTGAAAGCTAGCTTTTTAGTATTAATGAATAGTATTTTTTGCCCAGACAGAGCCATGTTTAGCACTTGGCATCACTTACTGATGGGTTTGGGGCCTTAAATTGAGGTTTAAATTATGAAAAGATACAGCTTTTCCTACTGCAAGATTTAAAAAAACCAAGATTCTTACTCCCAGTCACAAACAATTCTTGAATTTTAAACGTAACAGGAACAGTCTCAAACCTCAACAGCTTCTCATGCCACTTACCAGAAACCAATGTTATTTTAAATGTACACATTGTAAGAGTTAGAAGGTCCTTACCTGTTGATGGTGGCATGTACTTTGTATCATGTGCATATACATATTGTACACAAAGTTAGCCATTTGAGGCATGTTCTTAATAATATGTATTTGGTGAGATGGTCTTTCTCCATTCTAAAAAAGAGCAAAAGAGTTGACATTCAGCAAACAAAGCAAAACAACCATCATTCAAATGTTATTTAACTATATTAGAAAACATAAACCCCAAGAAATTAAATAATACTTTTCAAAGAAAAAAAATCTCAGAATTCCTTGGAAAGTTAGGAAGTATAGGTGTTACACTCTGGGGAACTGAATTAATCAAAGAAGTTCCAAAAGGAAAGGCTGGATTCTGGTTTTTATCCCATAAAGTAAATTTTGGACTTGAGTAATTTAATGTATTAAAGGCACAAATAGTTTAGCATCAGATTATGACTTGGTCTAGTTGCCCACCACATTCCAGCTTCCTTCTTGCTCACACTCACTGACCATGCATGTTGCATTCTTGTTGCACAGTTGATTTGAAAGTTTCAACTCAAGGGCTCTCTCCCAAAATTTGCAACAGCATTTAAGACCAGAGAAAGATCTATAACTGAATTTTGGGTACATGCAGGCACCCATTCTCAAAGCTTCAGGAAGCAAAGCAGATATGCTTCTCTGTTTCTTCATTTGGCATCCTGCTCTGTGTGCCCTGTGCTTAGACACTCAATACAAACCTTTCCCTAAAGATCTAACGTAGTACTACAAATTAGGGTTTTGTGTTAATGAACTTAGCCCAGCACCAAAACTCCTTGCTATTCTGGAACATTAGTTATCCTGAATTACTCAGTTAAGTGTAATTTTACCTCTTTATATGAGAAAGGATTTGCTTTATGTAGCGTTGTTTGAGAAGTAACATTATTTTCTGTCTAAGCAAGACCAAAAATATGTAAACACTAAAACCTTACCTATTGGTCACAAAAGCAAAATACTAAATCAATTACACAGGCACAACCATTATACTGAAAATTAAATTTTGTGGAAATGTTGATTAAAACCTGTTAGTGTGTATCATGATACAAGGTTACTCTAAGGACATAATTCATAGACTCATAGATCATTAAGGTTGGAGAAGACCTCTAAGATGAAGAAATCCAATCATCAAGTGACACTACCAAGTTCATCATTAAACCATATCCTCAACTGTCACATCCACACAGCAATCTGAACACTTCCAAGGATGGTGATTCCATCACTTCCCTGGGCAGACTGGTCAAATGTCAAGAGGCAGAGGCACTGGTTTAGTAGAGAAAAAGAGTTCCGTTTCCCAAAGCCCACTCAGAAAAAGTTAGCAAACACAATCACCCATTACAGATATCCAAATCCACTGCAGCTGTTCCTACCTGTCTTGCTGTTGGAAAACGTTCTGTGGGAACAATATGGAGGTGAAGTGGTCGAGCTGTGAGTTGGCTGAAAGCTGGAGTTAGTTCAAAACAGTTCTGAAATAGTGATACCCTTGCAAAGATATAAAGTCCGAGTCTGGCTCTTGACATGGCAACAACTAGTCGTCGAACATCCCTTCAGAAAAATAAAAATCAATCATGTTTTTTTTTTTTTTTCACTGATGACATACTTGCAATAAAAACAACCAGAAGTACACAGAAGTCTCAAAGTCTCAAAAAAATCATCTACTAAAATACTATTTTGTCTTTAGCTTTTTTCACTAAATACTATTTCAATAACAACCAAATCCTAGTACCATTATACAGAACCATATATACATAGGTTCACTGCTCCAATAATGATATGAAAACCAGCCTTAAGTATTTTCCTACACCTCAGAAGCTGAGAGTAAACGTTGAGCACAAATCACAGCAGCACCGCTGTATCTCTGAATGAGTAAAGAATTTGATAACTCATCTAACTTGTGTTGATTTGACAAGTCTTCCTCCATCCCATCCCAAAATGAAAGCACAAATATTTAAATCCATACATAATAATGCAACTTATGCAATGGTAAAACACTTCTGATGCAAAATAAATAAAAATCTCACTTACAGGAAAGGATCTACAAGAAAATTCAAGCCTGCATTTGCTCAAATAACATTACAGTCCTACCATTCTACTAGGCTGAAACCAAGTTCAGCCTATCTGCATTAATATAAACTTATAATATAATAAAGAGCCATTTCTAAAGGATAAAGTGGTCATGAAGAGGGTACCAGACACTTAAAAAAGGAACTTCTGAACTTCATTAGATACATAGCATTAAACTTAATTTCTACTACACCCTCAAATAATCTAACACTTTTGTATAATGTATTACATACAAACATCTCTGTGACACAGAGAACATCTACTTGTCAATGACACTGCAAAAAGATGTTCTTACATACCTAAGGTGGCCCACAGCTTTGGTACGCACCAGTGAAAGGAGTATATAATCATTTTGTTGACCTTGAAATCTGTCCACAGTTGTTACCTAGAGAATCAAAAAACAAGAAAAAATCCTCCACGGGTTAATCTTTGCGCTTTCAATTCAAACATGACATTTTAACATCATCTTTGGACTGAGATTGCAGTAAATGAGAAAGAAAGGAAAATACTTTAACTGTTTTAGTTGGTCTCTAGCCAAATAGCCTGGGATTTTTTTGGAAGATGTTGGGAGGAGCTTTTATCTGACACTTCTGTCTTTCACTTTTGTTTAAAATTCAGACAGCTAGCAGTGGGGTGCTGATAATAAATGATTATGGAAAGCCATTAGCTTTAAATACAGTTTTAATGTGCAGAATTAGCACCAGACTTTTATAATTAGATTCTTTATTTGTTTCATCAGATTCATCACCATACATTTTATCAAACAATTTCCACTCTGGGTGGATCTTCCTAAAGGTGTTTTTACTGAGGAATTGGTTTTTAGTGAGGACAAAATAAAAGCCAAAGAAAAGAGCTATTCTGTCCCTTGAAGCCTGTAGTCTTTTCAACTTCTTCGACTTCACTCTGCTAAATTGCCAACAGGCAGAAACCAGGATACTAGTTATGAAATTCCATAGAAGACAGGTCCATAAATGTGTGGTTAACCAAGGAATAATTGCACAGGTAGCTGTGAATCTATTAAACTAGTCTGTTTTACAAAATGACAACTTAAAAACACAGAAACCAGAACCACTTCAATGACTAATCAAAGTTACCTTGTTTGGCCGTCCAATCAGTGGATTATTTCCACACCGCTGATTAATGACATCACGGATCAGGTGTTTCTGTCCATTGTATGTTGTCAGGATACTTATCCTGTCTGCTGGATAACCAAGTAGGCACATATACATGAAAACTGCCACAACATACTCTGCTTCACCAAGATTCTTAAGTTTAAAATGAGAGAAAAAGAAAACAAAAAAGACAAAAAAAGGGTTACCCAACTTGTAAGCTTAGAAAGAATAACACCTCTGACATTGTCACGTATTCAGATATATATCTCAGTGCTGAGAGAAATCTTTCGAGATCTGATGGTTCTTTGCTCACTTCATACAAGCCATTTTAAAGAAACAAAAGAACCACAAGTCAGTTTAGTAACTTCATTCTGATTCCTCTTCATGGAACTACTGAAAATATCTACATCAATGTTATTTGTTAGGCAACAATTGAAACTTTGCAATATTTACCAGTCTCCCCCAAAACCTGCAAAGAGTCAGTCTCCAGTAAACCGAAAATGAGAACTAGTTGAACTAGAATAAATGAAGTAATTTCAAATATTAATTAGGAGCCAGACATCTGGATTATCAAATCCAGATAGTTCTGCTGCAGGCCATAACTATTCAATTTCAAATGACCAGCTGTTATTTTGTATATTGTAACTTACTTTCTGTGCCATTACTTTATAAGTTTGTACCCAAGCACCACTTTTCTGGCTACAGGAAGTTTTGTTCTATTTCCAGACTCAAGTTATTCATAGCCTGTTTAAATCCATTTTCTGTCAACAAAAATTATCTTTTAGGTTAGAAGTTGTTCTCAAATGCTGACATTTGCTCCTGCTCTATTTATACTGGGAATTTTATCCCCACTTGGCGTATGTTTGAATAGGCTGGACATACCAGACTCATTTATTTTTTCTTACTAAGTGGAGCTCTGCATTACTTGGAAAATGCAGTTGCCAGGCGTATCAAACACCTGTGGGTGTAAAGCTATTCTACAAATTTTAATCCCCTTTAAGTCTGGAAAGAAAAGCCCAGATTCATAAAGAGAAGTAATAAATGGCAGCAATCTGTTATCTCATGAAAACCCATGCAAAGCCACCAACATACTCGGCTAAATATCTAATAATGCTCAAGATCACAACAGAAAAATAATGGTAGGAAGTATTAGAAGAGTTTGCACATGAAAGCACTGTTGCACTGACAAATGTGTTCTGTGTACTTATATCAGTGTTATTAATCTTCTTTAGCTAAAGAGTGTTGTAAACCAGTGCTCATACTCTCAATTATCAGGCACTCTTTTCAGCTGTTCATATTCCACAGGGCAACATTTTACCTCTTCTGCTTTATAGTTTTAAAAAAAGAAATAAAAAAACCCCTCTCCAAACAATTTTGTCCTCTATCTAGAAAGAATTATGACTCATCATTGCTTTTTTCACTAGCATATTTCATCACTAAAAATAATATGTATTAAAATATATTGAAAGGAACCGAAGAAAATTCTATGAATATATTTCCCACCTTTTTAAGAAACAGATTAACATAAGTCTCAGTGACCTTCACTAGGAAAAAATGAGCATGAATATTATCAGCTATAAGTATATTGTTTGCTTTCCATCATATTAAGCAAAATAAAAGGTGTTAATTCCATGGGTGAATTAAACTGCTTAACTTGCACACAGCTCTAGCTTCTAACTTTTCCAAAATCCAGGCTTCGTATTCTAGGCACTAGTTTGTTTTACCACTGTTTTTAAAATATGAAAAATAAAAGTACTGAAAATATAACCATCTGATTAAAAGTGTAAAATGTTTTCCCAATTTAAGAGAAGAAGATGGAGACTGCTGTTGATGGCTTAATTTGAAAATTTAGTTAAGAAACTCCAAAATTAATTTTTTTTTTGCAATTTACTTCAGCCTCAATGTGCCTCATATATATTTCTTGCAGTACTGTTCTGCAGTGATCCTCCGCATATTCACAATCCCATAACCTGGGTGATCCGAATAGTCATGGGTGATTTTCCAGTGAGTTGTGACCACAGTGCGTGCACAGAATGTACCGCGAACCCATGAGCTCATAAATATATAATGAGCTTATGAATATATAATTGCTCCCGCCCGCCGTCACTGCCCACCAGACTTGCCGTACGTGCTTCATTCTCACTGTTTAGGGGAACCGCTGCCATCTCTGTGAAGCCAGGAGTGCTGCTGTGCAGCTGGCACAAAGGTACGGGGCCATGACAGCACTTCGGGGCACGGCAATGCGGCGCCACTGGGAACCAGGGGATAGCAGGGGACAGTTGCTGCCGCCAACAAGGAGCCCAGGATGGCGGTCGATAGGCGATTTAATCCCCAGGAGGGCGGGAGTGGAGCCACTGACTCGGCACTGCGCTTCAGCTCTGCCCGCACCAGCTATGGGTGACATAGCCCGGTGTGTGCCGATGCCAGCAGTGTGGGCTCCTGACATCACGGTATGACCCCTGTGCTGGCACCAGAACCTCCACTCACTGCCTAAAATAAAAAATTCATTCTGGGCAGCAGGAGAGTGAGTTTTTTGTACGTAGATGTTTATTGCCATGTCATAAACACAGAAACAGTTGATACCAGACAGGCTTCTAGGTGGGGAGGAGGTGCAGAGGGAGGGTAGGAGAGGGAAGGGGAGAAAGCTGCAGGCTGGAGCAACAGGCACAGGGACAAGCGGGGCTGCAAGTGCTCCTGGGGCGGGACGCGTATGTCCTCTGGTGCAGCACCGTCTCCTGTCCGCCCCTCTCACCCTGTGCAGCTGCTGCCAGCTCATGCTCCTGTGGACAGCCCCGGCGAGAGGCAGGGAGGTGGACCCCGGCTCTTTCCCGAGCACTTGTTGGGTGCACCACAGCCCCTTTGAACAGCAGGGACTGTCCCACCCTGTTCAGCTGTCGCTCCCATCGCACAGCGCCAGGGTACCCACGGCGCCGACCCAGACAGCACCAAACTCACTCCCCAAGCCTCTCCCAGAGTCCTGCTCTGGAGTGGCGTGCCGCCTCCACCGTGTTTGAACACAAGAGACACACCAGCACCCAGAAACCCCAATAAAACCCAGCACAGACACACAGGGAAAGGACAGTGGCAGAGGGCTCTGCGCCCACTTGGATCCGTGGGGCGGGTGGGCGTTGGCTTCAAGACTCACAGCCATGCGTTTCTGTGCTCGGAAAAGCGGCTCCCTTCCAGCAGCTGGGAAGCGGCAAAAGGCATTTCCTCCCCTTTAATTAGGCACTATAGAGGGAGCCGCCCTCTCAGGACCGCCCTCAGACCTTATTAGTGGAGGGGGCATGGCTGCTGGTGTGGTGTACTTGAATACTTATTATGTTTGCTATCCTCACAGATTCCAGAACTTGCATGAATAGGGGCAGACCCAACAGCCCATGAGTTGCAGGGGTCGACTGTATTCTTTCGTGTATGGGCCTTTTAGCATTCCTGCATATAGATCAAATCAATATAGCTGCTCCTCAAACTCAAACGTGTCACCAAACACAATCCTTCATGTACAGGGAAAATACTCCTCTTGATTTCACCATCATGGCAGTACAGTTGAATTGCAACGGACTTTAATCTGCCTTAGGCCAAAATGATATTTTGTAAAGAATTACAGAATCACAGAATCAACAAGGTTGGAAAACACCTTTGAGATGATCAAGTCCAACCTATTACCTATTACCTTACCTATTACCTTACCTATTACCTAACACCATCACATCATGTAAAACATGGCACTAAAGTGCCTCATCCAGTCTCTTTTTAAACACTTCCAGGGATGGTGACTCTACTACCTCCCTGGGCAGACCATTCCAATGGCTAAATCACTCTTTCAGTGAAAATTTTTTTCCTAACATCCAAATCTTATCCCTTCCATAACAATGAGAAAACAGAGTGCAAAATCATTCACTGAGCAGAAAGAATAACATAATACATTATAACTTTCAACATTCAAAACTCATTAAGAGGAAGAGAAATCAAGCATATGCATGACTCCGTTACCTGAGAACATAAATTGAACATCAGTTTACTCTATTTTGATAGTCTGTCTTCAATGGAGATCTAATAAGTCATATTGAGAATAAATTAATTATACATGTAATATTTCTTACCTGATAGAAATAAGGATTGGGCTCAGACTCTCCTATACCATTGAAGTCTTCTACGTTTATAAGCTGGAAGTCATACAAAAACCCAGCATTGGCTGTTCTGAACTCTGGCAGAAGCTGCACATGAGGCAAGTCACCCAGATTCTTGTAACGCCAGTTGTACAGGTTGCATAAACTGTTCAAAGTCACACAGAGGCAAACCCCAAAGAGTTAGTTACAGCAGGTTCTTGAACTCATTAAAAATAGTTCATGTGCACTCAACTCCTTGCTTTCAAGATTAGTGTTTCTGTAGGTTTTCAATGAAAAAATAATTTTGCTGGGCAGTCAATACATAAGCTATCCAGCAATATTACTTTTAAGTTGTGATTCTGTTTCGTTCTCTCTCACAGAAAACTTCAGATTTCACTTCACAGTGGGGCACACTCTGCCTTAAGCCTGTTCCACTTGATCAGAGTACAGATTTTGTGAAGGATTCTAGTGGAAATTTTCCTGGGTAACAAACTTAAGGAATATTAATGCTTCTTCACAAAATAGAAGGAGTAAGGGAAAAAAAAAAAGCATTTTCTGCATTAACCATTGTAAAGTTTCTTACTGTAAAAAGGAACTTATTTTTTTATTTATTTTCTGTCTTGCCATGTACTAACATTAAGACATGGAGGGAAACAGCCAAAATCTACCTAATTCTGAATCATCTCTGGTATTTATAGGGCCAGTAATGAAACTAAAATGCCTCATTCAGAAATGTACAATATCCAGACCAGACAGAGTAGCAGATAATTCCTGGGGAAACTACCCGTGATCAAAAAACACAAAGCATAGCAAGGTAGGGAAAAAAAATCCTTGGTCAAGAAATTACTTGCAAAGGCAAGGAATTCTTCGACTCTCTTATCACAAAAAAATTCATTGGGATGTTGCGAAATAGTAGACTGTAAAATAAATACTGACCATGGAACTCAGATATAGTTTGCATTTTAAAAATCCTATTGAACTGTCACTCATAAGGCTCGAAAATAATATTCTACCCTCCCAACATTTCCTACATGAAAAAAATAAGGTTCTCCCTCATATTATTCACTATATCTTATTTGGTTGTAGTGGACACCACAAATATGCAATACACACAATAAATAAGTCTGAATTTATATTATCACAGTGAAATAATAAATACATAGACAAAAAAAGAAAAGGCTGTTTTACTACAGAAATGCACTATCTCCTTTAATATAAGAAAAGACTTTATGCTCTTCTGTGGACAACCTGGATGTCTCCAATCAAAGGTGCAGCTTTGATGAAATACAAGAAAAGTACCCTTTTACAGACTTTAAGGGAAATATTATTTATCCAACACTAAATAAATCTTTATTTAACTTTGAATATATTAAATATTAGTTTAGAAAAGGAAGCTTCTGGCAAGAAGTCTCAGTTGTAAAAAAACCCCATTGCTTTAAATATGATTTTCATTGAAGTACTCATGCAACAGCAGACTACTACCATACAAAAATAACAATAAAGAAATATATGTCACTGCATTTCAGCAACGTAAAATTTGCCCTCCCAGCCTAAGCTGAAACAAACGGAACAAAACAACTGAATTACAATTTTGCAAACTTCTGTTCTAACAACAAAAACAAAGTTTCCAAAATTATATGTGAACTTCTCCTATTTTTAACATGGTATTTCCATACAAGTCAGATGTGATTTGCTGTCTTACCTCGCTCTTGCTCTTCCTTGTGCGTCCAAATCAACAGTTGGCACTCCAACACGAACAAATCGTGTAAAAAGAGACTGCTCCATGTTGGAGTATTTTTGAAAAGCCATGTTCTTAATGACTGGTGGCAACTGATGATGGTCACCAATCATAATCCACCTCTTCAAACGACTGAATCCATCCTGAGGGTTCTAGAATTACACAGTTACATTATTATAACTATTACAATATAATCAAGGTACTCAATTAATACACATTAATAGTTATATTGGATGCCTTTGTATAATCCCTACATTTCAACTTTCTGAAGTTACCCTGAAGTCACTTTAAAGACTACTAGCTTCTTCCCAATCAGAGAGTAGAATTGTAAATAAAGTCTCTTATCTAACTAAAATTAGTAGAGAAATATGAGAATAAATATTGTATTACATTGCTTTAAAGGCCAAAAGTAACATGTTGTCAGAGGACAAAAGAAAGAACCACAATTATAGACATTACAGTAGTAAAAAATCCTGGTTAATTACAGTAGTATTACCCTCCAAATGTCCTTTGAACTTTATATTTTGGATTCTGAGGTAGTGAATAGGAAGCATCTGAATGATGACTAAAGCATATAAAACAGTTTAAGTGCTCAGATGTCTGAGGCACAAACTTAACCTGCCTTTCATGTGTCTCTGTAGTTCATGTGCTTCACCTCTTTACCTCTGTAATTCTCACATGGCCCCTTCCATGACCACGATGTGCCTCTAACTAATTCTCATCTTGTCTCTTGGACTGACCATTCTTCAGTATGTTTAGTATACCCCTTTCCAGTTCTGCACCTTCCTCTGTGTACCTGTGTTGCATACTGGCAGACCTCATGAAAACATTGTAATACAGGGACATAAAAGGGACAGATTGTGGGGATAACATTATCCAGTAATTAGCATCCTGATGACTTCCTCCTGCCAGATCCCCATTTCTCACACTCCGGTGATATTTCCCTATCCCCATGGGAGCACTATTCAAGACAGAACCTAAAGTTCCTTTTATTGTCACTTGAAGTGGAAGAGCTCTGAATCTGAATCTCTGATCAGAGAGCAAGGAAAGAAAACTGAACTCTGCACTTCTTACAAATTTCTCTCTAACCTGCAAGTAAGAAAAACGAGTCCTGCTACTCTGGAAGCCTAGATCTTTCAGTTTTGTTAAAAGAAACCCTACTCAATTATCAAGGACTGTTTGGATGGCCCATGTAAATCAAATCACGGGCTATCCCCTGACTATGCCTCTCTGGTGAAATGATCTGCTGTAAATATACAGTCTTCAGTTTTTATATTTCTCATATACACTTATTTGCCCCCTTTCCCCACCAGTCTGATGTATCTGGTTATTCAATGCTCACTCAAGCATTTGGAAAAAACTGTAAGCTGTTTTTTTAACTAAATAAAATAGTTTCAGATTTAATGTGAAAGGTCTTACTGTCCTCTCAAATAGCAAGTATCAGTTCTGAGTTACTTTCTGCACAAGGTATTTTCCATTTTAATATTCAATGTTGTTCAAGAACACACATTCTCATTTATAATTTTTTAAAATTTGTTTTATCTTTCAAGTCTAACCTGCAACAGGAGAGGTATAAAGGTTTCTATCTCCAGGATCTGAGCAGACTCTTCCATTAAGATGTTGTCATACTGGGTTTAAAAAAAAAGATGTCCATAAACACAGTAACACAAATTAATGTAGTTACTCAGCCTACCAAAAGAAGGCATCTATTACTCATTTAATTTTTGATGGGTGGAACAGTTACAGCAGGATTTTAACTTATAGGCAAAATATGTATCAGTATTACTAAATGGATAAAATCCTACTACATGTTAATCTTGTCACTGCTCTTCATCATTTAATATAGCAAAACTAACATTTTTAATGCACTATTGAACATTTTTTAAAATACAATAACTTAAAATTGATTTAATCTTTTACTTACAGAAGTTATACTTTTCTTCAGTAAAACTACAAAATGAAATATAGTGGTAAAAAAATGCTACTCAAAACAATCCAGCTGTCTAGATTTAGGGCAGATAAAAAGGTTTATATGGGGCAGGCAGGGGAACCAATACCAAAATCAAGTATTATAATAATACTATGTATAATCATTACTTTAAAACCTAATTCAACCAGGTCACGTCGTTTCAGGGCAGCATGAGTACAAGTCATGGCAATGATTTTTGCTTCTTTCACCAACAGGTATTTGGATCTATCCAGGCCACTGCGCAGAAGTTCAAATGCTCTGAATTCCTGTGGAGGACAAAATAAAAATCTTGAATGTCAGAATACAAAAAAATACATCTTATAAAAATGTATCACTCGAACTACGTGACCACCTTTTTAATATAACTAAACAGGGAAGCTCAGAAGGTATCTAGTGTTAACAACCTAATCTGAATAATTTGTTGTGGTTTCCAGGTTTAGTATAACAAAAAAAAAAAATAAAACCTGTCAAAGTATTCTGCCAATCTCTGTGCATATATAAATTTGCAGACTATTCATTTAATTCAGAGGAACCCTATCAGAATTCTCTAGATTTTTTCCCACTTTACTGAATCAAAATATCACATCAAATTCAGTATTAGAAAGACCGATACAATTAATACGACTAAATCATACACAAATCACCTTTACCCTAACTTTCAAGTCTCTCAAGCAATTCTGACAAAAAGAGAAGATAATCTGTTTTAGTTACTCCTAGGTTATCTAATTAAAAGCAATTCACTGTAAATACAAAGACCCTGTGAGAATCAGAGGAGCAGTGGTACATGTACCAATCCTAGAAACCTAATCAGTGAAAATGAAACATGCAGAATGGCTGATTCTCAAAATCAAATTAAAAGGGATTAGATCCTTGTCCCTAACGTGAAACATTCCTCTATTACACAACGGTGGAAATTCTCACCTTGCAATCTAGTGAAGCTGCCTCAAGGTATGTATTTTTTCTAGGAAGTTGGGCAACCGAGAATTCTGGAACTGTGTAAAATTTTTCTATAGGAATAGCCAGATCCACTTACTTTTAAGAGTTACATGTCCTACCTCAAGCTGAGTGAATATTTTCTTAATATGTCTAAAACATCCTTCAGCAATTTCCATATCTTCTTCATAGGATTTGCCTTTGAAAACTGGTTGAGGAGCATTTGCAAAATACTGGTGAAAAGGAAAGAAACTGGAGACATCTGTGACATCTGGCACTTTTCCACCTTTAACTTTCACTTTGCTAATATACTCTTCCCAACGAGACATGACCTATGGCAAAGAAAAGCGTCATACTGACGTTGGTTTATACGTATCATAAAATTTTTGGCAATGTGTAGTCTTGCATGTGTAGCATTAAAAAAACCCCAACCTATCACAAAAGTAACATACAGTTGGCCCTCTTGCACTTCACGTCCCCCATACTGCGACTTCACATCTTAGTGGCATGATTTTTCAGCGATTAAGGAGGCCCCTTTTCACAACTGTGCGTGCGTGACCTCGCACACACAAATCTTCAATCAAGCAGCATGAATATGCAAATCAACCTGCACAGCCGCAGCGGCAGCCCTGCTGCTTTGCCCTGGCGCCAGGATGGTGGCGGCGACGGCAGCCCTACCACTTCCTCCCAGCCCTGGGACGGCAGCAGGGACTCCACTTAGAGTACTTTGGTTTAAATATCAAGTGGTATTCACTTAGGAAGAAACTGACCTAGAAGATGAGATCTAGCAGTGCTCCTAGTGCTTTGTTAGTTCTTCAACACCTAATGCCCATTTAATGTTAAGGCCCACACTAAAGCTAGCCCAGAGTAACTTGTGTAAGAACATATACAGTGTGTGTATTTAATCCCAAGTAGTATTCTACAAGTCTTTTTATGCAACACTAATTGCTAATGTAGACCATGTAACTGAAAAATACATAGAGGGGGAATGAGGGATATACAATATACAAAAAAAAAAAAAATCACCATTTTGTACACTATGCATTTGATTTCACATTGCCATTTAATTCCACAAAAACCTTCTAGCAGGACCATCAAGTAGCTGCTCTAATGCTTGTCCAAAATGTAAAGCAGTCCACAGATTTTCCTATCTGAAGAAGCTTCAGGTTAGAATCTGTGCCAGCAGTCATGAAGGGCAGCATTGCTAGCCGTTCAATTGGTGAGTCATCCGGCAGGATTTAAAACAATAGCAATACAAGCAAGTCATGTTGCAATTTTAACTTTGCCTGTTATTGTATTGTGAACCACCAAGGAAAATGCATTTTGTTTTTCACTGAAAACTCCACCGCAATTTTATGAAGCGGTCATAACATATTTAGGTCATACAGTCTATGTGAGTGTATTTCAGTCCTTACTTGGTATAAGAAAAAGTGACCAGCTGTTTCACAAGTGTAAGAAACATCTCCTGGGACTCCAAGACTCTCTTGTAACCGCCCAACTTCCCGCAGCAGTTCAATTCTTCGAGCCAGCACATAATTAACTCTTCCATACCTACAAAAAATTATTATTTAAATATATTTAATTCAAAACTGTTTTATCTAAGTATCAAAATGAGAGACCACAAAAAATCCCCCACCACCACTGAAACTCCTCCCCACATCTACTACTCTGTTCCAAAACCCGAGACTATTTCTAACAGTTTAGCCCTAACAATTCACAAAGCCATATAAGAACCAGGACTGCAGATAAAGCTCTTTTTATCCTATCACGTCAGCTAATGCTCCCTGTGTGTTAGCAATACATTCTCATGATCACAGAATCACACAGAATCACAGAAAATTATGAGCTGGAAGGGACCCACAAGGATCATCTAGTCCAACTCACCATCTAATACCCGTACAGTGACCAAGAGCGTAATACCAACCTAGATGCCTCACAGTCTAGCAGGCCGCTCCGAGCCGGAAGGGGCCCAGGGTCATCCAGCCCTACACCCCCCAGCTAGACCATGTCACTAAGTTCCTCGTCCAGTCTTCTCTTAAACACTTCCAGGGATGGCGACTCCACCACCTCTCTGGGCAGCCCATTCCAATATGCAATTACTCTCTCCGTGAAAAACCGCTTCCTAACGTTAAGATTAAACCTCCCCTGGCGTAGCTTGAGGCTGTGCCCTCTCGTTCTGGTGTCGTCAGCCTGGAGGAAGAGGTCTACACCCATCTGGCTGCAACCTCCCCGCAGGTAGCTGTAAACAGCGATGAGGTCCCCTCTGAGCCTCCTCTTCTCCAGACTGAACAGTCCCAGTTCCTGTAGTCGCTCCTCATAGGGCCTGCCCTCCAGTCCCTTCACCATCCTCGTTGCCCTTCTCTGCACCCTCTCAAGCAGCTCAACATCCCTTTTAAACTGGGGAGCCCAGAACTGCACGCAGTACTCAAGATGGGGTCTGACCAGATGATGTAACTGTGAAGCAGAAAAGGATTACTTCCCATGTACTTTTTAAGAACCCTAGTTCCTGTAACTACATGTTACATAAATACAAGCAAGTTATACAGGCCCATCATAAACAAAACCTATACCCAAAGTTTCTGTATGAAATTTCCCTCGGCAATATACAAAATGTCATGCAGTAAATCTTAGCATTTGTGAATACAGGCAAGTCTGTATTCACTTATATGAAATACTCCTACACGCCTGTTGAATAGCTTCTATGACTTTGTAACCTACTTCTTCCACTCTTCCTCTTCTTACACAATTCAAGACAATTTTTTTTAACTTTATGAATCAAATTCCTTATTGCACGAACTCCTCCCCTCTCAAAACCATTAAGGGAGGAAAAATCAATGAATCAGATTCCTGAAAAAGAAAACTAGTTTAAAAGTGTTATTATGGGTGAAATACAAAGGGTGGAATTAAAGAAGTGAGGGGAACAGGGTATTTTCTTTCAAAAATGTATACGTATTTAAAAGCTGAAATCTGAATAAGGGCAAACTTCTAAAGTCCTTATTTAAGTTACTATTTATAAAATATGTTTTTTGCACAAAAAATACTTGTCACTATCCCTGACGCAGTGTGTTCTATTGCCTTATTTAGAAGAGTAGTTAAAGATGCAGATTTTACTGACTCAACTGAACACCGTATTGTTGACAACTGGCAAAACCCAAGATCCTCAGGAGCTATGACAATTAAGATCCTTGAAGTACTAAATAGTTTTTTCTTTGTCAACAATATTAATTCATTGTAATTACAGGTGGATGTAATCAATTACAAGATTTTTCCCTTCACACTTCCCATGACCTCGTATTTCTCACAATTCAAGTCATATGTCCTCTGTCATGTATGTATTTCTTCATTGCTACAAAAATTTTCTTTAGACTGATATTGTCACTGAAGCACAAAGGGAATCAGTTAATCAGCTCCTCTCTACCTCACATTCTCATACCCCCTGCCCCATTTTGCTGTGCCTGTGGAGGCTGCAAAAGAAGGAACCTTGCAAGCTTGCAAGCAGGAAAAATGCCTTAAACAGTATTGTGCCCTCAAAAGCAACCTGAGGCAGAAAAAATATGAACTCAGAAGCAACCTAAAAACAAACGTAAGGCATATAGAAAATAAACTTCTCATTGTAGTGTAGACCACCTTCAAATTCCTCAACCTTTACCCCTCACTCTCAAACTGTCAGAACCCATAGCTCCTGCAGTAATGTCCCATAGGTCTAGAGTTACCTTGAAAAAGTATGACAATATGCAATGCAGAGTGTCTCAAAGAAAAAAACCTTTTAATATTGAGCACTACTGTTCAAGGAATGTACTAAACTATGGATATTACTAAATAAATATCTGCTATGACCTAATTTCACCAACATTTTGGCTGTCAAAGTTCTGTAATAATTTGACTATGCAAAGCATTCAAATTAAAAGAAAAAATCACAAGGTATTAATTTTGCTAAATACTCAACTATGTATACGTGGGTAGCTTCTAGTGACTATATATAATTTTTACTACAGCTTTTGAAGTCAAAGTATTGCTATGATAATCCAGTACTGGACAGTTCAGATATTTCCAGTGCATGACCATTATACCCCCGCTTACACTTATGAATGTGTGTAATCCTACTGACGTCAATTGGACTAATGCCTGACAAACATGCAAGTATCTAGAAGAAAAGGTTCTAAGTCTTTGTACTAATACAGAGTTGATACCTTTGCTTATGTACATACCTTTCAATGTGTTATTAATGAAATATTGCTTAACCTCAAAGTTGCTTATCGGAAGAATGATAAGTAGAGAGTTTAATTTCATTGTTATGTTTATTAACATAACATTCGCCACGACAGTAGAAGTGATATCATATTTGTACAAAAAACCTGAAACTGCAAAACCCTGCCTTTATTATTCTAACTTTTCTCACAGATTAATTCTATAAAACATACAGACCCAAAAATTATAATGAGCTATTTTTATTCAAGCAGTTGAGTTTGTGAAGAAGCAACTGCGTGACTCTAACTTCAGATTCTTAAGGGAGCAGTTTTTGTACTGAGTAAGAACCAATATTACTAAATGATGTCTTGAAAACTAGTGCACTCTGTTACTAGGATTCAAAAATATGAGAAAGGCAAAACTTATCAAATACAACTCCTTGCTCATTTACACAGCATATAGAGTGGATTCAATAATCTCGCTACAATGTTTATGCAACTGAATTTATCATTAGCACTTCCTTTCTCACCTGCTGAAATCCTTCTCTGTCTCTAATTCCTCTTCTCCATGACCCAGACGCAGAAGGTGACGTTCATCAATGTCTAAAGCCATGATTTTTTCAAACAGTTGGTTCAAGGCCTAAAGATTGACAAGAACAGGAGAAAAGGTAGTTTTTAGAAGTTTCAGAGGCTCTTGCAGAGGAAGACTGAGGAATCACTGGTAAGAAAGCTAGGAAACTATGCGTCTTTTCTTACAAATGGAAAACAAAGAGTTAATATTGAAACTCTTGACAACAGGAAGATTAGCCTACCAACACTTTTGTAGTTCCATACTTAAATTTGATTTAAAAATTTAGTTCTAACCCATAGTTAACTTAGTTGATAAAGCTATCAGTTTATAAAACTGTCTCTGTAGGCACACTTCACAAATATTGATTTTTGTTAACTTTGAACAATTTGACTTTTACTGTGCATTAGAAGAGTATTATCTGGTACTGACTGTCAGGTGCTGTAACTATGTATCCCGCTTGGATAAATTTATTTTGCTTAACTATATGTCTAGATGTGCTACATCTGCCTTAAACTCTTCAATTTTCTCATTCCTTAATATCAACTGTCTAATTCAGAGTATTTCAAAGAAGAAAATTGTAAGTGATGGATCATCAAGTTACGAAACTAAGAATAAACATAAGCAAGCCCCACTTCCAGCTAGAAGTCATGTAAACATCTTAAAGTGCAGCATCAAGGCTTAGGTAATAAACCCTGTTGAGATAGTTTACTTCCCAAGGTACAATTTCAAGATCATGTCCCCACAGAAGTCTTATCTGGTAAGACTAATCTACCTGCGCCAAAATATTTCCTTCCTTGTCTCCTCAACAGACATACTGTCAACTCTTTCTCCAAACTTCACTACCTGTCCCTTTCCTGCAATCCCATTGCTGACTGGCCTTTATTATTCCAGGCTGTAACTCCTTACCAAAACCAAAGCCCCCTGTACCGTTCTATGATCAGTAGTGTAAGTGCCTCATCTTGTTTTGATGAAAAAAAAAGAAATGTTTTCCAAGTGGTATGTTCAGTTAAAATAGCTTATGAGTTAGACAGGACATGCTAATTGGGCAGACCAGGAAAGAGAAGACTATGGTTTCCAAACAAATAATTACAAAGCAGATACAGATTCCATAGAATCATAGAACATACTCAGTTGGAAGGGATCCATCAGGATCAATGAGTCCAATTCTTGTCCCTGCACAGGACACCTCAAGAGTCACACTGTGTGTCTGAGAGCATTGTCCAAATGCTTCTTGAACTCAAGACAGGCTTGGTGCTGTAACCACTTCCCTGGGGGACCCTGCTCCAGTGCTCAACCGCCCTTGGGTTAAAACCCCTTTTCCTGATACCCAACCTAAACATCCCCTGACACAACTTCTTGCTGTTTCCTTGGGTTCTGTCACTGGTCACGAGAGTGAAGAGACCAGTGCCCCTCCTCTTCCACTCATGAAGAAGTTGTAACTGCAATGAGGTCTCCCCTCAAGTCTCTTCTCCAGGCTGCACAGTCCAAGTGACCTCAGCCACTCCTCTTACAGCTTCTCCTCAAGGCCCTTCACCATCTTCATTCTTTGGATGCTCTCTTAACAGCTGAATGTCTTTCTTATATTGCAGTGCCCAAAACTGCACACAGTACTAAAGGTGAAGCTGCACCAGTACCGAGTAGAGTAAGCAAACTAGAGTAAGACTCTTAAATTTAAGACTTTTAACATTATTATTTTTGTTTTACATATGCTCAAGAATTAGCAGTTAGACTCAATCTTTTATGAATGAGAAGCAAACATTCAGCAGAAGAGGACTTCCCTTAGAAACATGAAGCACAGAGCAACCAGTGTCTGAGAAAACTAATTAGCAAAAATCTGGCATGCACAAAATTAATGTGCAACTGTAAGAACTGAGCAGAGACTTCTTCAAAACAGTTTCTACTTTCTCCCTCCAACAAGTTAAGCATATTAAAAACTTTTGATAAAGAGCAAAGAAGTATATACCTCAAATTCAAAAATATAATGTCACATTATGAAACTGGCAAAACTGCACACAAGCAAACTCAAGCTTTCATTGTTAAGAGACAACTGCAATCCCAAAATGATACCTACTGTTCCTCTAGATTGCAATTATTTCACACATGATTGACTCTTTACCTGATTAGAGTGGGTAACTATGAGAGTTCTTTGTTCTGGGAAATTATGATAAAGATTGGATATTATCTGGACTGCTACATCGGTTTTTCCAGTACCAGGTGGACCCACTACCTAAAATGAAACACACACACACACACAAAATAAAAACCGAGCAAAAATCAATACACAATTTATCAGAATACTGCACAATAAAAAAATACAGCCGGCTGAGAAAAAAACTCAGAACAATCTCACAAGACATTGACATAATACATTACTTCCTGGCTTTGGTGAACTTCAAGACCAAATACAGTGTATCATAAAAGACTCTTTCAGACTAGTTAGGGAGATTCCTGACTAAAAGGAATAAGGTAATTCAGCATATGAAGTACTAATTGGTTTCACAACCCCTCAGTGAAAAAAGGTAGTTTTTAGCCTACAGGCTAAACACAGAAGAAACAGTGAAAAGAACACCAAGACACATGCAACTGAAAAAAGGTAAGGCAGACATAAAGAACAGCGTTCTTTCCTTTTATTTACTCAAAAATCTACAACTGATGACACAGATGTATAATAACAGCTAAATGTTTTCATAGGCTAAATTATATCAACATACTAAAATTATCATTATTGCCTATATAGGCGAAGAATAAATTACGAGTACTAGAGAAAAATCATTATCCACTGAGTCACTACCAGGATACACTACTTCATTGGGAGGTAGGGTTTTGTAGTCAAAACCTAACTCAGAGTAGTAAAATTTAAAGACCTTTGCCAAAATTCACTGAGCAAGAATTATTTTCGTAACAAATCTGTAGCCTTGATTTGGTTTGTAATTGCTTCATTCTACAAGTCAGTAGGCTATAAAGGACTGCAGACTGCATTTTATGAGACCACAGAAAAACGCTCCTTGAAGACAATTAAATTACCTACATTTCCTTTAACGTAGTTAGAGAAAACTGAAAATTATGCTAATACAGTGTTCCCCCAGAATTCGCTGAGGGTCGAGTCTGGGCAGGTCCCACGAGTTATGAAATCCCTGAAGATACCGAATCCATGAATATTCAACTACTCCCCGCCTGTAGCCACGCACCCTCCACTAATAAGGTCTGGAGGGGTGGTCCTGGGAGTGTGGCTCGCGCTGTAACTCCTCATTCAAGCAGAGGAAGCGCCCTTTGGTGCTTCCCGGCCGTAAAATCCGGGGTCCAGGACATTCTGTGCACATGTGCGGTCTCACAACTCACTGAAAATCCAACCGTGATTAATTGAATATGCAGATATGCGAGCCGTGAATATGCGGGGCATCACTGTAATGCAAAACAGCCAAAAACCAGGCAACATGGCAAAAGCTTTACAGTCTAAAACAAGCAATTTGACCACTGAAAAATTAAAATCAGTTGCTGTGGAAAGTCTTCAGCCACTGAAACACAATATTTATATACACTGAAACAATATTTATATACACTAAAATATACATATACACTGAAACACCACATTTATATGGAGATCACAGAATATTCTGAGTTAGAACAGACCCACAAGGATCATTGAGTCCAACTCTTAAATGGCACCAGTGTCTCCCTAGCGTGAATCAACCCTGGGTCTCCTGCATGAGAGGGAGAGGACACTCACCACTATGCTAAAGTGGATTATATTTATCATTCTGTATGGTTTTGTGAAGATGGGAGGATGTTTAATCTTTGTATCTTAATTTTTTGTATTTTCCAAATATTAGTAGAAATTACCCTAGCAAGGCTACGGAAAGGGGCATGACTAGTATTTCAGTGAATTTATCTACAGCCAGAATTAAATAAATAAGTGTATAGAATCCTTAAAAATACCATAGTTAGTCCAGGCTGCATTCCCGCACGTATAGCTTCAATCTGAGTATGGGTAAATTGAATAGTATTGCTGTAACAAAGTAAAACAAGATCAGATAATTAACAGATTTCATAAACAGTTATGATAAACGCAATTGTTTTAACAAGTTTTATATCAATTAATTGGTTATATCTCTCCAGAACTACACACTTGGAAACTTTTGCATACATTAAATAAATATTACAACTATCTTCTCTATAGATATAATAGTCTTGCAATTTCTAAGCATGATAATAAATCATGCTGTCCATGTGGCAACAAATTCATCTCATCGAAAAGATTGTCTTTAGTCATTATTTGCAGAGACTGCTGCAAAATTATTTATTTTTTATTCCTAATCTTCAAAGAGATAAAAAATACTAAAACACAGTGTTTCTCTCTGTTCTTCTAGCAAATTTCTTAACGAAGAGGGGATAACAAAATAGTTTGATTTAAATACAAAACAAACCTGAAAATGAAAACAAATTAACCGCTATGCATGCGTTACCATTTTAGAATTAGTTCTCATCCATTTGCAGTGAATCCCCGGTACAGAATCACAGAATATTATGAGTTGGAAGGGACCCACAAGGATCATCTAGTCCAACTCACCACCTAACACCCGTACAGAGACTGAGAGCACATCCCAGAGCGTAACACCAACCTAGATCCCTCACAGTCTAGCAGGCCACTCCGAGCCACAGAATCGGAAGGGACCCAGGGACACCCAGCCCTACACCCCCCAGCTAGACCATGTCACTAAGCTCCTCGTCCAGTCTTCTCTTAAACACCTCCAGGGATGGCGACTCCACCACCTCGCTGGGCAGCCCATTCCAATATGCAATTACTCTCTCTGTGAAAAACCGCTTCCTAACGTTAAGATTAAACCTCCCCTGGCGTAGCTTGAGGCCGTGCCCTCATTGCGACCTCTGCATTTTTACCCCGCCCATTTGCGAAGCAAATTTCTCGCAGTTTTGATTCAGCGGTCTGCGAGTCTAGCCGGCTGACACATGCGCACTGGCTCTGCTCTGCTGAGGGGCGGTGCTGCGGTGCCGGACTCACCCCGCCCTACAGGGAGGGGGCGCACAATGGCGGCACTGTGCCCCCGTCCCTGAACGAGGAAACTGCCCCATGAAAGTGAGGCAAGCAAGGGAGGGCAAGCGCTGTATGCTGGGAGGGGGCTTCTGTTCCCCTGCCCTCTGGGACCGTATGGGCAGTGCTCCCGGGACTGGTGGATGTTAAAGGGAAAGAAACTCTGATACAGACCCAATCCCCCCACCTCCCCCACCCCGTGGGCTTCTCTGGGCTGCAGTGACCGTGCTCCCACAGCCCAAACCCCGCGCCGCTTCCCCATCCCCGACCCCGATGATCGGGCCCGCGCCAGGCGGCCCCCGCCCGCGCTGGCCGGCCCCCGTGGACACCACACCGGGGTCAGGGCGGGGAGGGCACGCGGCACAGGGGCATGCAGTTTCTCCAGCTCTCAATGGCATTTAGAGCCCTGCAGCACCGTGCCCCGGTCCCTGACCTGGTCCTATGTGTCTCCTATGTGCTCTGCTGAGACCCAGCGCAGCACTGCCACAAGACATGCCATTCCTTGTTACTCAAAGCCCAGTCAAAGCCCAGGCAGCGCTGCCTCTGCCAGTACTAGTGGATGTTAAAAGGAAACAAACTCCGATACAGACGCCCTCGCCCCCCCCCACCATAGGCGGCACAGGGTGTCACAATGTTGCAAAGTTAAGGTTTTTCCAGGGTCCAAGAATGCTGACCAGAGCTCAGGGACACACTTTAGCCGCCGCGGAGGTAGGGCGAGCATGCAGCCCCTGGGGCCGGCGCGAGCACTGGGGCTGGGCTGGGGGGCTGGAGGGGGTGAGCAGCAGCGTGAGGTTTGGGCTGCATGCACACATGGTCGCAGCAGCTGCTCAGAAACAGTTCCCTTTGCTCGCCTGTGCCAAGAGAGACCATGGGAAGGAGCAGAAAATTGTCCGCAGCACTCCGGTGTTCCGGGGGCTGGAGCAATGGGCATGGCCTGCATGCATATTAACGACCTGCACTTCTTTGCGAGTTTAGCATTTCGCGAGGCTTGTGGCCTGTCCCGTTCCTCGCGAACAACAGGGTATAAGTGTATTACCGTTTCGGTTGATTATATGGATAGGGTCCCCTGTTTGGAATGACATGAGGCTCTACAATCAGTGTTTTAGCTTCTTCTGGGTTTTCTTCATTTCCATCTTCTTTTCTTTTTGTTCCTTTACCTCCCTTTATTGGGAAAGTTATCCTGTAACACATAATTTAAGGTTCCACTTCAGCATGTTTACTATGACACAGACTGTCTTACAAGTTTATAGAGAAAGACTTTTATCATCATTAAGACAAATTTTCACATACTAAGGAAACAATGCTACAAATGACAAAATATTAATAAGGATTAAGAAATAACAAAAAAATTGATGAAGCCAGTTAGATAAAAACTATGTCAAAAGCACTCTTTTCAAAATAGCTTGAAAAGCCAGGAGCAGTGCTGAGAGCCAGATGGAAAAACACTGAAGGCAAAGAGTTCATAAGTGAAAATGGAAGGGACAGTAAATCTCTCAGTTAGTGCAGGACAAATGCAGCAGTAGGAAGAGCAATAGCTCTTCATACAGAGCAATATCTGTCTTCTAATCTATGAACTGAAAATGAACATTAGGTCATTGAGGAAAATTCTTTGTGAGATCTTGTCTCGATACCTTCAGACTATTTTTATATCATTATATAGTGTTAGTGCCTTCTCCACACAAATTCTTCATGCCGTGTTTCCAAAAAAAGCATGGAAGGTTACCTCCCTGCTTTTCAAGATTCAATTTAGCCATAATAAAAGCTGACTGGTGCAGGGAAAAGCCATCTTTTCTCTCCTCAAATCTATTCCTACTAAAGGAAACATATTCCCCTTCCCATTAACTTGCAAGTGAAACAAAAGACAGTCTCTTCAGCTGAAGAAACTGTTCTCCCATACTATGCATGGTGAAACTCAGTTGCCAACATTCAAGGAGGTGTACCAGAAGGGACAGTACTGTTAAGTCTAAAAATGCTACACAATAGCACCACTGAAACAAAACATGTAAATCTCATCTAGCTGCCACGCAGGTAGGCATCTTATTCCAGAAATAACTTCTAAAATAAAATAAGCAATATGGGATTTCAGACTTAACGCTTTGAGTGAATGGTCGTTCGAAGAGCTCAAATTTTAACTGATGTTAAAATTCCTGTTCTTAGCTTGCTTTAAAATGAGATGTAAAAGGAAAATACGTAATTAAAATTCTTCAGGCTGACTTTGAGGAGGCCAGATATCACAATGCAGAAGTGTCTTGATTCTATCTCATACTTTTGCTTTTCCCATATATTCCACAGGCTGATCAATAAGCAATGCTTCGATGCATTTTTGTACAAAACAGAACAGAAACTGGTCCTGAGCCTGACTGTAGTACAGTTAGTTCTGTCATGTAACTATCTAAATCTTAACATGGCTTAAAAGGAAGCGCATCTCCCTTCAACCCCTGAAAATAACCCCACCTAACAACACATTTCAGCAACAGTATCCAACCAGGAATACTTGAAATATTGAGATCACCTGAAGGGAGGTACATGCAGGACTGGATTGTCAACTGTGACTTTAACATTGTATCCAGGAAAGCTCGCTTTCAAGTGATCAATGGACAGGAAAGTGTCATTAAAATCCAGAGTTGCAATTTGATTTGGCATTTTTGAATAGTGTGCACTACTTGGGTCTCCATATCCAAGAATGATGTCATGCAACCAGTCAGGAACCACACAGTCTGTGTTCATCAGATTCCTAATAGTCTCTAGAAGAGCCTGAAAATCAGAAAAAACAGAAAAATAGGACTGGAGAGACTGAGTTTTTACCAAGCAAAAACGATAGTGAAGACCAAATAAATCTGTTCTAAGATGACAGATTGCAACTCTTTAATTGACAAGTGTTTGGTTAGACTGAGTCAATATATAGACGGTGTATAGATGCAACAAAACACCAATAACAAAATATGTACAGTTATACCCCGTCCTTCGTGAGGAACGGGACAGCCCACAGGCCTCGCAAAACGTCAAACTCGCAAATATGTTGTCGTGGTTTGACCCTGGCTGGATGCCAGAGGCTCACCCACAACCACTCCTGGAGGAGAAAACACTGGAAAATAAAACTGGAAAATAAAATAAAACTGGCCACAGGCAAAAAAAGCAAGGCAACTACAAGTAAAGAACATAAAGGATTTATTTTCTAACTAACAAGATCAGAACTGCTAAGGAAGCATCATTTAGAAGGCAACCTTTTCCCTCCCACCCCTCCTTCTCTTACAACAAATCTCATATTCCCTTTTTTCACCAGGAGACAAAGGGGGAACATAGGGTAGGGGGAAACCAGGCAAGTTGGTATTTCTGACCAGATCCAGGGTAGGAACCATCTCTCTGCCCTTCCATAAAATTCTCTCTCTCTCTCATGAGAGGGAAAGGTCTTTCATGACCCCTCCCAAGTGAGATCTCGACCCAAGGACAACAGCTCTTCTGAAATTCTCTGTGGTCCAAGTGGCACGTCACAGTATGCAGCTTTTAAGTACTGGCTTTTTTCTGCTTCATAATGAGCCCACCCAAAGAACACAGATCCTACCACAATGCACCAAAAGTCTGTCCAAAGGATCTCTGCCGAGCTCTCAACTAGCTCCAGGCTTTTGTTTCTGGGCTCCAAAAAAACATCGGCAGTTTGTCCAGCTTTACCTCTCCATCTTCAGTCGTGGCTTAGATGGATTCTGCAGTACTGGTTCTCTCTCTCTCTGGTCCATAGGTTTT
>WEKX01028755.1:20679-35618 GCA_013390025.1 Pitta sordida | reverse complement strand
TCTGACTCCCTCCCATACTTGCAAAGCAGTCGTTTCTTTACCAGCCGTTACCAAGGCTACACTGTTGCCTTTCCGACCTCCAGTCACTAGGTGGCACTGCAGGCTGTGCAGACACCCAAGCTCAGGCTGTGCAAGCAGCCTCCGACGGCGCTGGCTCTGTAGGCAAACAGCGCACCTCAACCGGCGCTGCTTCCATATAGAGGCTGATGTTGGTTAATGCCAACCGGGCTGGTTTAGCTGTAACTCTTCTGTTGCACCGCGCTGCTGATGTTCATGCGTCGACCCTGCTGCCTCCCGATTGTTACGTAAACGGTGGCCGCTCCCCGGTTCTTACGCAAATTGCGTAAGCCTCTGGCGCCGTCTCTCCGTTTCGGCGCAACTGCGCCCCAGCACCGCCCCGCACCTACGTAGACTGGCACCGCCTCCTGGCACCTCCCATGAAGGCAGAGCTGCACCCCCAGGAGCGTCTGCAACTTCCGTTGTGCACGTGCAAACAGTTCTCATCACTCCCAAAGGCATGTAAAGGCGCTGGGACAGTACCTCCAGGCGCGTCCGCAACCTCTGTTGCGCATGTGCGAACAGTTCCAGTCACTCCCGAGGGCATGTTAAAGGCACCGAGACCGCACCCCCAGGCGCGTCCGCAACCTCCATTGCGCACGCGTGAACAGTTCCCGTCACTCCCAAAGGTGTGTTAAGGGCACCAAACTGCACCCCCAGGTGCGTCCGCAACCTCCGTTGCACACGAGCGAACAGTTCCCGTCACTCCTGAAAGCGAGTCAAAGGCTCCGAGACCGCACCTATAACCAAAAAACTACTACTTCCACGTTTGCGTAGTGAGCTGGTTGCCCGTGCACGCACACAAGCACACACATCCCCTCCCGATGCGCAAGCCCAGTCCCTTTAGGGCAGTGGGGCTCTGTCATGGGGAGAGGCCTTTTGTTCTATTGTAAAACTTTTCTCCTTTTTACTGGAACAAAAAATAGGTATCTCTTCTTATCTCCCTTTCCCTCCCTGAAAGGAATGTGGCATGGAGGACGCCGTGTCTTANCCAGTAAAGTTCTTATTTCTCTCTCTATATATATAATTCAAGTATTTCTAAATTTAATTCCTGCTTCATCTTAATTGACCCAGGACAGGCTCCAAATCCCCCGTCTATGCTTCCTTACCGAACCTTCCCAAATCCCGGTGTAGCTGTTCGGATCACGCAGCGTTCCAGTCCCTCTCGGGCAAATTAGTCTCTCTTTTGGCACCAGACTAATAGCGCTTCTCAGCGCCTGCGCCAGATCATTCAGCCGCTTAGCCCATACGTTTTTTTAACAGATTCTTTGGCTTGGGTGGACATCCCAGTGAGGGCAACTGGGGTCACAGAAATCTCTGAAAAGATCCTAGAGTCTGGAAACTACTTGCTGAATGGGAGGTGCTTAAAATACCACATAGAGACTGAGGTCTGCAGTCTGACTTTCAGATGACTTTCATATGACATTTCCCAATGGCTTTAAAAGAAACCATTTGGAAACAAAATAACAAAATTACAAACAAAAAACTGGGTTTGTACACCTGACATCAAGTTTTCACCTCCTTCTTATGTCCAGGTCCAGCTTTTCCTCCTCTCTACCCTGAAGTAGGTTTTGCTTTTCTTTGCAGTGAGAATTTAAAGGGGGAACAAGGATGAAAAACAGAGTTGGTGCATTGGGTCTTTTGGTCTTAATCTTGTAAATGCAATTCTCTGGGATGCTGCAACATGAGATCTGTGAGATCCATGGAAAAGTCTGTGTTTGACCACAACAGGCCCAAACTTGCACTGGCAGGAGCCTGACCACTGATCCTGGGTTGAGAAGGTATAGCTGCTCTTCCTCCAGCAGCTGCTGTTGCAAGCCTTATATTAACTCCTGAACAGATGTATTGCTTTATCTTACCCATAAGATGTGATTCAGAAACATGGATATGTTTTAAAGAAATACTTATATAGAAGTCAGTGCTCATTCTATACCTTTCTATTTTCAAAACAGGAATTTTTAACTGGGCAGAACCATAACTCTGAGACAGAAGAGGTAGCAGCTAGAACTGTCCTGGTGACTGACTTTTGCATTTGCAAGTTACTATAGAAAACTTCACAATCCAGAAATATTGTAGCTGGCACTTGTTTAAATTGGATCCTCTTAAAATAGTGTGAGTTATTTTAGAAGCCTTTTTTCCTTGAGCTTCTTAGTACCTATTAGGAAATATTAAGTCTGCATTCACTATGCTGAAAGAATAATGGAGAACTCAGAGAGATAAGTTCTGTGTGGGATGCATAAAGAATTAGCATATTTTGAAGTGATTCTTTCCAAAATAAGATATCTAGTATTAGAATTGATCACAATGAGACTTCTGTAGTTGAAAGGTATGGAGTAAGATATGTAGAGAGCTGGCAGCATGTATGTGTTTTGAATTAGGATTGTTTATGTGTGCACTCTCTCAGACCATTCCTATAGCATTATTAATATCTATCCATACATAAGAGATGTAGAAATTATTCACTCTAAGGGTCAGTTTCTCTGATATGAGAGTTTCATGGAGCTACTAATTTCAGGCGATTTAAAGCAAATAATGTTATTTATTATTATATTGCTGGTTTTATGGTTTCTCTTTTTGTACATTGAAGGAAATTTTCTTTTCAATGGGAAAATGACCACTGCTGCCACAGCAGAGAGAACAATCCTTTCCCTGTGTCTTCGTTTTGGATGGAGGGGTGTGCGCTAGAAAAAGTCAAATGACACCATATGGGGATGTAGAGGGGTGAGCTTCTGTCAGACATTGCTTTGGCCACCCTGCTGCCCTTTGTGAGCCTTGTGATTTTAGAAGCATTAATATTTGCTTCTCTGAAAACCTCAGGTAACTTTGGGATCCCCAGCCGATCTGGGACAGGAGATGCAGCTAGTGACTGTAATAACAGGTTCAAGCTTTGACACGCTTTTTCAGCAAGCAATCGTCAGGAGCTGGCAGTTGCATGACCCTGTGGAAAGAAGAACAGTGATGCTGAGGGCGGGAGCAACAGTCGAAGCCGCCGGTCACCGACTACCTGCCTCCCCCAGGCTGGGGCCGTGATGCAGCAAGAATGTGTGGGAGGGTCCCGCAAATCAGACTGGCATGGTAAGGTGGCATGAAGCAGTACGAGTGGTAGACAGGAGATAGTTGTGTTACAGCTGGAACATCAGCAGTGTGCAAGTATATTTTTACAAGTTTCTAGGAGATATTCTAAAAAGAATGAAGTACTCAGGATGAGGATGACCTGTAGGGATGATAAAACTAGTGACCGCTTTCCCTGCTAAGTCAGAGACCATCCCGAAAAGCCCTTCTTGCAGCATCCAGAATGGACCTTCCTCTGTTTATGTAACCATACCCCCATTTCTGGACCTTTTTCTGTAATATGTGTATGAAACCAGACATGCTTGATGAAAAGTTTGGTATAAGCCTCAGCACAGAAAAAATTGTAAGCTCCCTTTTTTCTTACTTGTTCTGCTGCGTAGAGCTATCAGTTTAGGCATAACTCTGTCACCGTTCAGTCTTGGACAGAAGTTTCTGTCCCCTGCTTGAGCTGCTGCAGCTTTTCCTAAGACCACTTCATTACAGAAAGTGCTGCTACTTTGCCAAGGAATTCAGTGCAAACACACATCACATGCACATATGTCACACACACATCCACACACACACACATCTCACACATCACACACACTTGTCACACATGTACACACACACTTTCATAGCTCTGCATAGCTCTTCATCCAAGACCCAAACCAAAATAAGTCCAATTTGCCTTTATTCTGAAAAATAATCTCTAGTCCAATAATTTCTCTTCCTTATGCAATGAGCTGACAGATACGTTGTTAGAAATCAAGGGTAGTGCCTGCACTTCAGGTTTTCTCCTTACACAAAATTGCACCAGCATTCAAGCTTCTTTGTGTTGTGTTCAGTGCCCTGCAACAGTGCCTCCATGTTTATCAAAGGAAATGTGAGGGGGGGTTTAATAGTCTTGAGTAATAGTGCAGCCAAACAGCTTCTGGTGGGTGTTACAGTACTTTTCCAGTTTGAAAAGTTCATACAGAAGATATTTGTTAACAAACGAGCACTGGAAAGGGAGTAAAAATCAATCCAAACTAAACTGAAATCCGTTATGCTCATGCCTTACCTGACCCACATTAAATGGACCTTGAGAGGGTGTTTGAATATATGCCTGTGAAAATTGTAATCGAAATATCTTCTAAATCAAAAGATACTAAACAATTTGTCTAAAAAATATTTCCTTGTGCCAGTACCTCAGAGGTTTTAGGGCACACACTAGTGCTAAGTAAAATCTTTAAATTAGTATTAAGTAGGTGCCCGAGAGAAATCCCATAATGAGGAAGAAAAACCCTATTTATGATCATAGAGTGGTCCTTTAACACTCCCCAGTGACAGGTCAGGGAATCTGGATCAGATTCCAAGTATAGTTTCACTTTCACAACATACAGAAGCACCCTCCTGTTCTTTGGGCAAGATGTGACTATGGGGCAGAGTTGGAACAGACATGTTCTGCATAAAATTATCCCTCAAACAGCTGGAAATACCTTTAAGGTTTTTTTCCTGACAGCTAGGCACAGAGAGGGAATGTTTATCTACCTTCTTTTCCTTGCACTCTGCAAGGAGTCACCCTGAAGTCTACAGAAGTGATTGTGACATTGCTGAAGCTGCATGCTGGATAAAGGAACGACACAGGTTTTCAGACCACCAACTTGCAGTCTTGATCAAATCCTGGTTGTCCAAGGTTATCAAGGAATCTACATTGGCCATGATGCGGGAAGATAAAATGAGGTAGGCGCTGGGGGATACCATTTACTTGTGAGTGCAATAGCATTCACAAGATATTGTGTAATTGCTCAGCTGTCACTGTTCAGGGAATGGCTGCTACCTGGGACAGCAAGACAGGACAAGAGGACAGGAGCATGGATTTCACCTGCAGTGCTCCTCTTCTCTAGTGGTGAGGCCATGGCCATGGAACCACTCCACCTTTTCCTCGCTATTGGCTTTTTGTACACAAGATGCAAAGCTGAGGGTTGACTTTCCACTCCACCCTGGACAAACCGGCTCATCCAGGAGGTTCTTCTAGCTGGTATGGCATACTTCAGCCAACTATGATGTGGGAGTGCTGGTAACATTCAGGAGTCCACCTCAAACTGACAGCTAATGGGACAAAACTCGCTCATACGGCCTGGGATATCTGCCAACACATCATCCATTGTGATAAGTCTGCCCTTGTTTCTAGAAAGACATGGGATCCTACTGGCCACTTTAAGGAGCCAGATGACTGTGGGATGTGGCTCTGGATTGGATAGAGGCATCAGGGGGCATAAAAAAATTAAAATACAAGGGTTGTAATAAACACAGACTCCAAAAGGCAATAACTACTGAGATAGGTCACTATTCTATGAAAGAACATAGAAACCATTTGAGGTGGGGGCAGACAAACCATTTGGACAAACAAAGGTCTTATCAATTAATAAGGCAGACCATATTCAGCATGACAGAGCCTATGCTGTATATTTGCATGGAGGAGTATCCTAGAGCCAGGCTGGGACATAAGCTGCATTGTCATCTCTGTGCTTGCTACTGGGGTGACTGCAGCAGAAATGCTCTGACCAGTCCTGAGCCTGCAGCTCAGAAACATGCTGCTAATTTGGAGGAGGCTCTGAGAAAAGGAATGAAAACAACTAGGAGACCAGAAAACTTGCCTTTGTAATGAAAGAGATGGGAGTTCAATTTATTTGACTTAGCATCCAGGAGGCCAGGGGCTGACTTGATCCAAATCTGTAAGTACCAGCCAGGAACAGGGATATGATGACAGAGGGCTCTTCAGTAAAGTAAAAAGACCCAGTTGCTCCAGGTTAAAACGAAACAAATTTGAAGCAGAAGTGAAGGGTAACTTTATGAGCTGGATTAATTGTGGGCTGTTATGGGGTTTCAACCTTGCTTCAGAGGTTGTCACTGAACATCAGCACTCCTGCCAGATGGAAGGCAGAGTTAAAAGAGGAGGAGTCCCTACCTTGTTGTTTACCTGGGGGAGGCTGTCAAAGTAGTGGGAGCATGCTTTAGCCTGAAGGGTCATGCAGCACTGTGGATGGCCCTACTGCGCTCAGTCTTCTTCCTCAATATGACTTACAGGTGTTGCATCCTCCAAAGTGGAGTCACACAGGAACACAGTGGGAATGCCTTGCTCCCCTGGCTCGTCTTAGGGCTTGCTTTACTGCTTTCCAGGGCTGTGAAGCAGGCTAGACCACTGGAAAACCCATGGTGTTGGGGCTTCAGGAAGCACTGACCTGACACAGGCTGGCCAGGGGACCGAGGTGAAGGTGCTGCCTCTCTGTCAACACCCGCCAGGGTACTCAGTTTCTTGAACAGTAGAGAATGGACTACCTGCAGATCATAGAATATGCTGAGTTGAAAGCTGATCTACTCACAAGAAGCATTGAGTCCAACCCTTAGCCCTGCACAGGGCCATCCCCAAGAGTCACACCATGTAACCTAAAAATGCTTCTTGAACTCTGTCAGGCTTGGTGCTGTGACCACTTCCCTTGGGAGCCCAACCACTTTCTGGGTGAAGAATATTTTTTTAGATGCCCTTTTTCTAATATGCAACCTAAACCTCCCCTGACGCAGCTTCATATTATTCCCTTGGGTGCTGTTACTGGTCATCACAGAGAAGAGATCAGAGCCTACCTTTCCTTTTCCCCTTGTAAGGAAGTTGTAACTGCAATGAGGTCTCCCTTCAGTCTCATCTTCTCCACGCTGAACAGAACAAGTGACCTCAGCTGCTCCTCATAAGGCTTCCCCTCAAGGCCCCTCACCATCTTTCACAGGTTTCACAGGTTACTCTGGGTTGGAAGGGACCCACGGGATCATCTAGTCCAACTCCCAGACCCACAAGTGTGGAACCACAGGCACCACGCCCCATCCATCCAAGCCACCCACCATCTAGACCATGTCACTCAGCTCCTCCTCGAGTCTTCTCTTAAACACCTCTGGGGATGGCGACTCCACCACCTCCCTGGGCAGACCATTCCAATGAGAGATCACTCTCTCTGTGAAAAACCTCTTCCTAACATTCAGTCTCAACCTCCCCTAGCATAGTTTGAGGCTGTGCCCTCTTGTTCTGCTGTCGTCAGCCCGAGAGAAGAGATTCACACCCACCTGACTGCAACCTCCCCTCAGGTACTTGTAAACAGCAATCGCATCCCCTTTGAGTCTCCTCTTCTCCAGGCTGAACAACCCCAGTTCCTGTAGCCACTCCCCACAGGGCTTGTTCTCCAGTCCTTTCACCATCCTTGTCACTCTTCTCTGGACCCTCTCAAGCAGCTCAACATCCTTCTTAAACTGGGGAGCCCAGACCTGGACACAGTACTCAAGATGTTGTCTGACCAGTGCCAAGTACAGGGGAAGGATAAATTCTTTAGTCTGACTGACCACACTGTTCCTAATACAGGCCAGGATGCCACTGGCCATCTTAGCCACCTGGGCACACTGTTTTGCCCTCCTTTGGACTTTCTCTAACAACTTATGTAATATCTTTCTTATATTGCAGTGGCCAAAAATGCCAAAACATTCAAGGTGAAGCTGCGCCCCTTCCTGGATGCCAGGGACCTGCTGACTCATATTCAGCGTGCCTTCGACCAGGATCTACAAGTCCGTTTCCACAACATCACTTTCCAGCATCTCATTCTTCAGCCTGTATGTACATCCAAGGTTGCCCCATCCCAGGTGTAGAATGTGGCACTTTCCCTAGTTAAACCTCCTATGGATGGTGATTGCCCAGCCCTGTAATGTGTCCACGTCTCTCTACAGGGCCTCCTTGCCTTTGGTGGTGTAAACAACTCTTCCCAGTTTTGTGTCATCTGCAAGCTTGCTTGGTACCCCTTCCAGTCCTGTGTCCAAGTCATTTATGAAGATGCTGAAACAAACATCTTGCATCATGACCCCTCACTCCTTTATCTCAGCAAAGTCATTTGCTTATGTAACTTCCCCAGGCTCCAAACCTGGGTGCTCCAAGTGCAAGTGCAAGGAAAGTCTATCCTGCTTTGGCTTTTGTTGGTGAGAACACAGGGAGAAACAAAGGGGAAAGGGCCACAGCTGGTCACTGGTCCCCCCTTTCCTTGTTGTTATTTCAGGGATGGAGAGATCATGCAGAAAGTACATTCTTAGACTAGGCAAGGAAGGACATGGACAGAAGAAGAGTGGGCAAAGCACATGGGATTATGAGCGTAAAGCCAAAGCCTAGCTTTGGTAGCATATATGTTTGAGCTCTCTGTGTTGCCACCACTCTAGGTGGGCTGCATAAAAGAAACTGCATCACAGGCTGAGACTTATGTCTCTCCTGCTTGTGATTAGCATATCCACATTTTACGGCAGACAACTCTCCTGCCTTCTAGATTCTATGCTCTGTTTTGTGTCCCTGAAACAATATAACTTCTGGGGGTGAAGGTCTGTAAGATGTTTTCAGAGACCTGTCGCTTGGGCACAAGGGCCCAAGAGTGCCTCTGTCTATCTGGAGAGGATAATGGAAAACTTTACCTGTCACCTGTGCATGCTTCCTCCAAGAGGGAGTTAAACTGAATAAAATCATGGCTACCACTCTGGGACCAGAGTCTGAAAGTGAAATATACAGAGCATGGACTTGGGCTGCTGGCTTGGCTTTATCTATGGCTGCACCGAAGTATTACTTTGTATTATTCCCGTGACTGACTATATTACTGTTTTATAAGACAAAGGCCTTTTCTTCAAAGCTGAATGGTCAAATTTTCATTCTTAGGCCAAGGACTAACTCCAGTGTTCAGACAGCTATGCAAAGTTCTTTCATAGCTATGGAAGTAGCTATGAAAGTAGTAGATATTGTCTCTGAGACACTGTATGAATTTTTAAATGAAAAGGGAAAGCAAAGAGATTTTCTGTGAGCTGCTCTGCTCCACTAGGCAGTAACACACTGTATTTGTTAATACCAACCTGCTTCTCCCAAGAAAAGGATTTTCTGCTCTTTGTGAAATACACAGTGTAACAATGAAATACAGTAAAGAGGAGAATTTTTATTTGCCAGGAAAAAAACTTTAAGAGTTTTTTGAGTTCAACCTTTCCTGTCATGGAGGGAGGTTAGAAGATCACTACTTGCACAATACGAGTTGCTTTTATACCCCATTTTTTCCCCTCTTTCAACACACTCCTCAGAGATGACAACAAGAAAGGAATATTTATTACCTAAAGCTGTAATGATCTTCTAATCAGAGGTCTAACACTGGCTATCCAACTGCTGTAAACATTTCTGTCTAGAACCTGAAAACCTAGGTATCTCTAGTGGCTAAACAGCTGTGTATGCCAAATTAGGGTTTTGGAGAAAAATGTGTTCTCTGCTTTCCAGGTTGCACCAGATGTTTGGTCCGTAGGGAGACTTAGCTGCAGCTTCTGTGATTTTCTTCTTCTTTATTTATTCCTGGTGTTTGCTGCGGTGCAACTGTCTTTCCCCACCGCCCTGCTCATATCTGTACTTCTTCACCAGGCAGGGAGGATGCAGCAAATGCTAGGACGCAGCAGGCCTCAGGGGACAATTCCTTTTATTGACTCCAGAGGCCTCTCTCGACTTTGCAGTCTGTACGGCTTAAAACTCGGTAAAGGCAAATCCTCCTATGGCAAACTCTCTGGAGTCTGCATGTGTGCTCAGGGCTTGAATCAGCATAAAAAACTTCAGTGACTCCTCTCACTTTGAACAAGACAAGGGAAGTTACGCCAGAGGTGACAGCAAGGGAAACCAGGGAGTTAGTGCCTGAGCAGGAGAGGGAGAAAGGAAAGAGAGACAGGATTGGTCTTCTGATGTTCTCCATAAAAAAAATCTTTTAAAAAAGCCAAAACAACTTGCTTTCTGTAGTAGGAAAAACTGATTTAATAATGACTGAGTAGGAGATTTCAGTCCTGTCAAGTTAGGTTGTCTCAGAGCTCATAAAACTCTTACACTTTCAGCTCTTCCAGGTATGCCATTGTTATGATCCAGTTATTAAAATCATTAGAAATTCCTCTGCCTAAATTAGGAGACCGTAAGCCGCAGTCAAAAGGATGGATTTTACTTAGCAGTAAATGTGAGGCAGAGAGAGAAAGAAATAGGGAAAAGGAGGAGAAGGGGGAGAAAGAGAGTGACACGAGAGAGATCTTAAAAAGAAAAAGTATCACCACTCTGTGGAACCTGGTGGCATCCTGTGGGGTCCTGTTCTTCTCATCTTCTTGATGGTGAGGGTTCCCCAAAAACATAGAGTCCAAAGGGTTAATGTATTTTCAGGATATGTCAGGCACCTTCCCTGGTTGTGGCAGGGTCCAGGGAGCTTTTTTGTCTCTTGCAACAGTCTCTGGATTTGTTGCCTCACTTGGATGAAATGCAGTCCTGTGGTGGAAGGCCTCAGAAATGACACTGGCGGGCACTTTGTGGAGGTTTTGATAGTTTATGTCCCCTCCTCATGCGAATATCCTGTGTGTACATAGTTTTCCCAGAGCAGAGGGGTTTACTCTCTTTGGTGTGGAGACAAGGATGATTAAGGGGCTGGAAGATAAGCCCTTTGAGGAGCGGATGAGGGAGCTGGGTCTGTTTAGCCTGGAAAAGAGGAGGCTTGGGGATGACCTTATTGCTGTCTATAACTACCTAATGGGAGGTTGTAGTCGGGCGGGGGTTGGTGTTTTCTTCTTGGCCATTGGAAATAGAACTAGAGGTCATAGTCTTAAGCTCCAGCAAGGGAGGTTTAGACTTGACATCAGGAAAAAGTTTTTCACCGAAAGAGTGATTTGGCATTGGAATGGGTTGCCCACGGAGGTGGTTGAGTCGCCGTCTCTGGAGGTGTTCAAGGGTAGACTGGATGAGGTGCTGAGTGTCATGATTTAGGTGTTCGGTTTTGGTTGGAGTATAGGTTGGACTAGATGATCTTTAGGGTCTTTTCCAACCTTATCAATACTACTATACTATGACATAAATGCCTTTGCTGAAAATTGTGTGTTGCTGAAAACCATTGTCTTTGGATGTTTGCCTATAATTCCAGATGTTGAATGGTCTGGTCAGAGTTGTTATGGAGGAATTTAGAGTCCATGAACTGCAGATGAACTTGTACGTCCTACACTCTGAGATGGCTGTTTTGAACTTTTCAAACACAATGTAAAGAAAGTCACTCAAAATGCCAGGGATCTTTGTACAGCCTTGTCTGTTATGGAACTTTCTCTGTGCAGTAAGTTGGACATAGGATCATTGAATGGTCTGGGTTGGAAGAGACCTTAAACTTCTAGTTCCAAATCCCCCACCATAGTCAGGGACACCTTTCACTACACCATGTTGGTCAGAGCCACAGTCAACCAGGCCTTGAACATTTCCATGGTTAGGGCACGCACAACTTCTCTGTGCAACCTGTGCCAGTGCCTCACCACCTTCACACAGAAGAATTTCTTTCTATTTTCTAATAGAAATTTCTTCTCTTTTAGTCTTAAACCTTTTCCCCTTGTCCTATCACTGGACATCCTTATAAAAATTCTCTCTCCCCATATGGACATAATTTCTGTTCTGGAAAACCTTGCATAATGAGAAGCATGGCAAGTCTGCTTGGGGAGAAGATGTATGAGACTGAATAAAGTGCTTGTGTGGTTAATAGGCTGTTGAAAACTTCTGCTTCACAAAAGGAGAGAGATTATCTCTCCCTGAGGCAAAGATCTCCCTTTTACAGGTGAAATCTATAAATTAAGCAGAGGAAAGACTTGACTTGGACCATAGACCACAGATCCCCCAGCTTCAGTATCCAGTTTTTGACTATGACTTGTGACACATGCTCTACTGGACAAGGATAATATGGGAGATAGTATTTGGTGACGCTTTGGCAATTCATCTAAAATCCTGTTCTTGATGACTCTGACAGCTAAGTTATGTTGAGAAAAAGACTTTTTTCCATTTTGCAGGTAAGCTGCTGCAGAGTTCAATGATGCTCTTGTTCTGTAATAGGAGTGATTTCTATCACTCCATGACTGTCCACACCTCCCCCATCTGTCTTTATTATCTGAAGTCTGTGTGACAGGTCCTCACACAGGGGACCTGTCCTTTCCCTGTTGCCACTGTCTGCATCTGGTCTTTCTGTCTGTTACGGCCACCAGTGCAGCACCAAGTCACAGGTCACTGTGTGTGAGCATTTCCCACATGCTTTCCCTGCTCTTAATCTCTGATCCTCATGGCACATCACCTCAAGCATCTTCTTCCAGTCGTGGTTGTCTTTGCTGACCTTTGGGAAGTGACCTTGCAAAATGCTTCTGATTTGCTGTGAACTGGCAAGAGAGTAGATTTAATTACTTCATGAAACCAATGGGTTGGACAACCCCCTGCAACTCTGAAGCACTGTGCATTTTGTTCTGCAAATCAGGTGCTTTATTAGATTCACTGTAGCAGAAAATGAAATGTAAAACTGAATGTAGACTTATTTTAGACACAGTAGTAGCAGAATTAAGAAGGGAAATATCTTTGACTTACTGGGGGAAGTCATTTAGGAAGAAATTGGAATGGTTAATTAGAGAAAATTATCTCTATCTAATACTTGAAGGCTAATTTAAATGCTCCAGCCTTTTTCATGTAAGGAAAAAAGTCTATTTTAACAGCTTAGATTGTTACCAGGAATGTAAGCTTAGTGGTAGCAACAAGTATTCGTAATTTTCCACCAAGAAATACTGTTAAAGTGGCATCCAAATATTATGACACAGATGTAAAAATCATAGTGGTGCTCTGTTTTTCTTTTTTGTTTTTATTTTATTCTTCCAAGGTGGGAGATTAGGGGCAGGGAAAACACAGGGAAAGAGATTTATGAAGTTTTTCAAATTTTCATGTGCACCATAAGGGCTAGAACCTTTGAGATCAAAAGCCGTATCTGTGTGATTCCTGAATTTGAAATGAACAAAAGAAACACTTAAGCTCTTGAGAAAATCACAGGATTTGTAGGGGTGCAGTAAAAGTATTTCTTTTACACAGTAGGTATCATATTGCAAGTTCCCAAATCAAGCTGTTCAGTTTAAACCAACGAAAAAAGTCTCAGCCTCTGACTAATTACTTTCCTTTAACTTAATCTTTTACTCAGTCTTCCAGAAGTTAAAAGTAAGAGCTTGGGAGTGATATTTGACATCTTCCCCAAAGCACAATTCGGGCTTTCACCTGCTAAAGGCCTGAGAGGTTGTGCTGTCTGTGAGGTGGTAGTACACTATCAGCTTGCAACTGTAGAGTATCTGTAAAGTCTAAAATGAAAAATTTGCTTGTGTCATTACCACTATTACAGAATCACAGAATTTATAAGGTTGGTGTAACGGCTCGAATGGTCGCTCAGTCCTGATAATAAGATGATATACAAAGGGTGGTTTGGAATAAGGCAGTTTAATATAGCACAAATGAAGCAAAGCAAAAGCCCACGCAGAAGCAAAGCAAAAGAACTAATCTCTACTTCCCCATCTGCAGAAGTATCCACATCCAGGGAAGCAGGGCCCTACGCGTCCCGGGAAGAAAAATGAATGTCCCCTGTCCTTGCTCCCTTCCTCCGCTTTTATATCTGAACTGATGTCATATGGTATGGAATATCCCTTTGGTCAGTCTGGGTCAGCTGGCCTGCTCATGTGCCCTCCCAGAATCTCATCCTCAGTTAGGGGGAATGGGCAGTGTGCCCAGCTGTAGTCAAAACACTTGTGTGTTATCAACACCCTTCCAAGGCACAGCATTGTGAGGACTGCTGTGGGCTCAGACAGACCCAATACAGTTGGAAAAGACCACAGAGGTCATTGAGTCCAACTTGTTACCTATTACCTAACCTAATCTAATGCCAACCTATTACATAACATACCACCCCAATATCTAATCATGTCACTAAGTACATCATCCAATCTTTTCTTCAACACTTCCAGGGACTGCACAACTATACCAGCTTCTTGGACAGTCCATTCCATTGAGAAATCACTCTTTCTGTGAAAAAGTTCTTCCTAATGCAGTGATCCCCTGTTACTCGCAGGCTGTTGTGTCTGGTCCTCCTCATGTGAGTTGCAGAATCCGCAAAGATAGCGACCCCACTACATAGTCAAGTACGCCACACCTGTAGCCATGCCCCCTCCCTTAATAAGGTCTGGAGGAGGGTCCTGAGAGTGGGGCTTGTTTCAGATGTCTGGCTGTGCTCCCCTGAGGTGGGTGAGTGCCGGGGTGGCGGGGGGCAAGCACTGGGGCCAGGACCGGCGCGGGGCGGGGCAACGAGTGCCAGCGTGGTGCAGCAAGTGAGCGACGGGGACAGGGACGGGACTGGGATGGGGGGGGCTAGAGCCGGCGTGGCGCGGCAAGTGAGCGATGGGGATGGGACAGGGACGGGGGGATGAGAATTGGCGCAGCAAGCGAGCGCCTGGGACGGAACTGGCGCGCGGCAGCAGGGCTGAACGCTGAGGCTGGCGCCGGGGCTGGCTGTGAGCAGTGGGTCCGGTGGCAGAGCAGACTGGATTCTCGGTACGTTCTGCGCATGCACCAAGTCCCACAACTTGATGGAAAATCAACAGTGAGTATGGGATCTCGCAAATTACGGATGGCAACTATGCAGAGGATCACTGTATCTAGTCTAAACCACCCCTGACACCACTTAAGACTGTGTCCTCCTGTACTGTCACTGGGGGACTGAGAGAAGAGACCTACTCCCACCTGACTACAACCTCTTTTCAGGTAGTTGCAGAGAGCAATAAGGTCTTCCCCGAGCCTCCATTTTTCCAGACTGTACAACCTCAGCTCCTTCAGTCATTCCCCACAGGGGTTGTTCTCCAGACCCTTCACCATCCTCATCGCACTTCTCTGGACAGGTTCAAGCAACTCAACATCTTTCTTAAACTGAGGGACCCAGAACTGGACACAGTATTCAAGATGT
>WEKX01028753.1:2937-13034 GCA_013390025.1 Pitta sordida | reverse complement strand
AGGAGCCTGGGCTCTGGAAGAGGCTGGTTCCATGGGACTGACCCTGGGACGCCAGGGAGGAGGGGATGAGGGTGCTGAGAGCTGGCTCACGCTGAGTGGGCTGCTCTCTAGAGTTGCCACAGCAACTCTAACTCCTTTTTGGCTGGCCCTGGCCCAAGCACAGTCCTGCCAAGCTCAGCCTGGGACACAGTGGAGTGGGATGGGTGAGAGGAGCTGACAGCAGCAATGGAGGACAAGAGGCATGTCACACCTGGAAGGCTTGCAGGCCAGTCCTCCCAGCTCGCTCCACGCCCACAGCTTTTTACTCTTCCCTCTCCTCCTTCTCTCTCTGCACTTCCCCTCCCCCCCCGCACCATATCCTNAGGGAGTCCCCAGAGGGGTCCCTGCACTGCTGCACCCTGCACTGTGGGCATCCCCGGCTTCTGCTGCAGGCTGAGAAGATACAGCAGGTCCGTACTTCTGACCCCTCACTGCCATGCTACCTTCCCAGCACAGGTGCCCGAGGGGCTGGAGCAGAGAACACAGCTACGAGGGGCAGCCGAGCAGCAGCTGAGCTCCTGGTGGCTGGGGCCAGGGCTCTGAGCAGCAGCGTAGAGGGCGGGGATCTAGTCATGGCTGGTAGGGGCAGGTGTTTTTTGAATTGGACTGTCAAGGGCTACGAGTGGCCATGAAAATCCTCTGTCATGCAGGATCTGCTCAGGGACTGAATGTGGAGGGGTGAGTGAGGAAGCCGCTGGCATCTCCACAGCTCCCAGTCAGTGAGCCCACAGGCAGGGAAGGTGAAAGGAGGCTGTGGGCAGCTCCTGTTAGCTTTTCATTTGCAAAGACTTACTTTTGTTTTTATAGGTAATGCCTCTTTCTCACAGCCCAGCTATCTAATAACATTAAGGGAATTGTTTCTACTCAAGAAGCAGAACTTCAGCAAGTTTCACTGAGTTTCTCTGAGCTGCAGCTTCTTTTGTAATGCAGGAATACTTTGCTTCTAATGAGGATGGTATCTTCTCATTTGAAATGGGAGACTGAGCATCCACAGCAATGAAGTCTAACTTCCAAGAGAGTTAAGATTTCTCCCTTGGTCTGTCACTCCACAACTTAAAACTAGCCAGTAGTTAACCAGTAGCCTTTTTGAGCACACCCGGCGAGGAGCCTGGGCTCTGGAAGAGGCTGGTTCCATGGGACTGACCCTGGGACGCCAGGGAGGAGGGGATGAGGGTGCTGAGAGCTGGCTCACGCTGAGTGGGCTGCTCTCTAGAGTTGCCACAGCAACTCTAACTCCTTTTTGGCTGGCCCTGGCCCAAGCACAGTCCTGCCAAGCTCAGCCTGGGACACAGTGGAGTGGGATGGGTGAGAGGAGCTGACAGCAGCAATGGAGGACAAGAGGCATGTCACACCTGGAAGGCTTGCAGGCCAGTCCTCCCAGCTCGCTCCACGCCCACAGCTTTTTACTCTTCCCTCTCCTCCTTCTCTCTCTGCACTTCCCCTCCCCCCCCGCACCATATCCTGGAGGAGACCCCACTGCCCTGTCCAGTGTGACATAAGAAGCCTGTGCTGCTGGCACTGGTACACCAGGTTGTGTCACTGATGTGTTCCGTATTTTTTTTCCCACGAATGCAACAGTGCCGAGAAAAGGCTTTTCCCCTCTTTTGATTTCGACTGGCGAAATGGTGCCCACCGCTGTCCTCAGGCTCTGTGGAGACACCAGGCAGCTGTGTGCCATCTCTGTGGTATACAGTCAACTGGCAAAGGGCTGTGCACTTTTTTCAAAATCGGTGTGTTGATGGCATGGTGCCAGCCGCTGTGTCTGGGTCTGGCAGATAGCGCAGGGCAGCTGGGTCCACCCCTTCAAGCCAGTGAGAGCGGAGGAGGCAACGCAAGCAGAACAGTGTTCTACAACACAGCCGCTTGGGACAGGGAGAGAACACAGCAGGGGGGTTCAGAAAAGCATGTACAGCCCCAGCACGGACTTGCTGAGGCAGCCATGCATGTCCCTGGAGCGTTCCGTGCCACTAATAGGGCTGGGAGAGCAGTGCATTGGCGCTCCATGTGGTGCAACGGACAGTGTTAATTTGCATATTCATGACTGTCTACTTTGAATATTCATGACTGTCAGGTCACACAGGTGCAGTCACAAATGCCTCATGAAACAGACCTCCCCAATAGAGGAAAAATCAGACCGTGATGAGGCGAATCCACANTAGCCAGTAGTTAACCAGTAGCCTTTTTGAGCACACCCGGCGAGGAGCCTGGGCTCTGGAAGAGGCTGGTTCCATGGGACTGACCCTGGGACGCCAGGGAGGAGGGGATGAGGGTGCTGAGAGCTGGCTCACGCTGAGTGGGCTGCTCTCTAGAGTTGCCACAGCAACTCTAACTCCTTTTTGGCTGGCCCTGGCCCAAGCACAGTCCTGCCAAGCTCAGCCTGGGACACAGTGGAGTGGGATGGGTGAGAGGAGCTGACAGCAGCAATGGAGGACAAGAGGCATGTCACACCTGGAAGGCTTGCAGGCCAGTCCTCCCAGCTCGCTCCACGCCCACAGCTTTTTACTCTTCCCTCTCCTCCTTCTCTCTCTGCACTTCCCCTCCCCCCCCGCACCATATCCTGGAGGAGACCCCACTGCCCTGTCCAGTGTGACATAAGAAGCCTGTGCTGCTGGCACTGGTACACCAGGTTGTGTCACTGATGTGTTCCGTATTTTTTTTCCCACGAATGCAACAGTGCCGAGAAAAGGCTTTTCCCCTCTTTTGATTTCGACTGGCGAAACGGTGCCCACCGCTGTCCTCAGGCTCTGTGGAGACAGCAGGCAGCTGNAGACTACAGGAAGGAGCAAAGAATTGTCTGCAGCGCTTCGGAGTTCTGGGAGGTGGAGCAATGGGCGTCGCCTGCATGCATATTAATGACCTGCAGTTCTTTGCGAGTTTAGTGTTTTGTGATGGCCTTGGCCTGTCCCTTTCCTCGTGATGGAGGGGTTATAACTGTATTTGAATGCATCCAGTGGAGGGCAACAAAGTCAATGAAAGAGCTGGAGAAGGAATGACGTGTGAGGAGAAGCCCACTGACATTTTCCTAGTTTGGAGAAAAGAAGGCTGAGGAGTGATGTCATTGTTCTTTACAGATTCCAAAGAATGGGAACTGGAGATGGAAGTGTTGATCCCATCTCCTTGGTATCAAGCGATTTGACACATGGAAATTGTTCAAATCTGCACCAGGGGAGGTACAGACTTGAATTAGGAAGCATCTCTTTACCAAGAGGGTGACCAAACATCAGAACTGGCTTCCTGGAGAGCTGCTCAATGCCAAAGTCAGTCATTATTTTAGGAGCTTTTGGTTAATGCCCTTAACAATATGCTCTAGCTTTTGATCAGGCCTGAATTGGTCAGTCAGTTGGTACCAGAATTAAGAAAAACATTATGGCTGAAGAAGGATAATATGCTCATAAATGAGTGTATCAATGTTTCAGCTGCATAATATTGGCCTAAATTAATTATTGCTACTAACAATACCTTTTTCTCTTTTTTCTTTTTCTCATAGCTATAAAGCCCTTAACAAGATATTTTGCCACTAGAAATGTTTAATGTTCATACTGGTATTTCCTTAAATATTTAGCTCATGTACGAGAAGGCAGGATCACAAGATATTCCAAGTTGGAAGGGACCCACATGGATCATCTAGTCCAGTTTCCAAGCAAACATCCATACAAAAGTTGAACCGACAACCCCGGAGCCATGGGCACCATGAAATGTCCATGTGAGCCTACCATGATCTAGACCATGTCACTGAGTCCCTTGCCCAGTCTTTTCTTAAACACCTCCAGGAGTGGTTACTCCACCACCTCCCTGGGCAGTCCATTCCAATGTGCAATCACTCTGTGAAAAACCGCTTCCTAACATCCAGTCTAAACCTCCCCTGGAGCAGCTTAATGCCATGTCCCCTTCTTCTGGTACTGGCAGCCTGAGAGAAGAGATTTACATCCACCTAACTGCAACCTCCCTTCAGGTAGCTGTAAACAGCAATCAGGTCACTTTGGAGCCTCCTCTTCTCCAAGCTGAACAGTCGCAACTCCCACAGTTACTCCGCATAAAGCTTGCTCTCCAGTCCTTTCACCATCCTTGTCACCCTTCTCTGAACCCTCTCAAGCAGCTCAACATCTTTAGTAAATGGGGGAGACCAAAACTGGACACAGAACTCAAGATGTGGTCTGACCAGTGCCGAGTATAGGGGAAGAATAACTTCCCTAGTCCTACTGGCCACACTGTTCCTGCTACAGGCCAGGATGCCATTGGCCCTTTTAGCCACCTGGGCACACTGCTGGCTCATATTAAGTTTTCTGTCAACCATTACTCCCAAATCCCTCTCCATTTCACCACTTTCCAGCCACTCGTCCCCCAGGTGATAGCGATGCATGGGGTTGTTATGTCCAAAATGAAGAGTCCAGCATTTGAACTTGTTAAATCTCATATTGTTAGAATATACCCATTTCTCTAGCCTATCGAGGTCCCTCTGGAGGGCCCTTCTACCCTCTAGTAGTTCACCATTTGCCCCAGCTTGGTATCTGCTAACTTGCTAATGGTGGTCTAAATTCCCCCATCCATGTCATCCATAACAATATTAAACAGTGCCGGGCCCAGGACTGATCCCTGTGGGACTCCATTAGTGACTGACTGCCAGGTGGATGTGGCACCATTTACCGACAGTCTCTGAGTTCATCCATCCAGCCAATTCCTAACTCAACACAGAATGCTCCTATCTAATCCACGTTCTGATGGTTTCATGTGAAGCTTACCATGGGAAACTGTGTCAAAGGGTTTGCTAAGATCCAAGTATACAACATGCACAGCCTTTCTATCACCAACCAGGCGACTCACCAGTTCATAAAAGGAGATCAGGTTAGTCAGGCAGGACCTTCCTCTCCGAAATCCATGCTGACTAGGTCTAATGTCACGGTTATTTTGCCAGTGCTGCGTAGTAGCATTCAGGATTAACTGTTCCATGACTTTACCTGGGATCAAGGTCACGCTGTCAGGTCTATAATTACCCACTTCATCTTTCTGGCCCTTCTTGTGGATGGGTGTCACATTAGCCAATTTTCAGTCTTCCAGTACATCTCCAGTAAACCAGGACCGTTGGTAAATTATGGAGACCAGCTTAGTGAGTTCATCTGCCAGCTCTTTCATCACCCTAGGATGAATCCCATCTGGTCCCATGAACTTGTGAGTATCCAAGCCACTCAGCAAGTCTCTGACTACCACCTCTTGGATTACAGAGGGGTTATACCACACCCCTACCTTATCTTCCATTTCAGAAGTCCAGTTGGCCTGTAGGCAATTAGTCTTTCTGGTAAAAACACAGGCTGCAGTGAGGTGTCCCCAGATTTTTCTCTTCTCCCAGCTGAACAACAGCAGCCTTTCCTCACAGGAGAAAGATTTAATCCCTCCGATGATTTCTCGTGGCTCTCCTCTGGACCCACTCCAACAAGTCTATGTTTTTCCTGTTCTGAGGACGCCAAAGCTGGAGGTAGGACTTCAGGTGGAGTCATAGGACCAGAGTAGAGGCATAGGATCACTTTCCCTGGCAGGCTGGCCACATTTCTTTGGATGCAGCCAAAGTTGACTCTCTGGGCTGTGAATGCACACTGTCATTTTATCTTCAGACTTTCATCGACCCCCAAGCACCCTTAAATCCCTTCTCGGCAGGGCTGCTCCTCATACCTTCATCATGAAGCCTTCATTGATACTGATGTTTATCCCCACTCAGGTGCAGCAACTTGCACTTGACCTTGTTGAAACTCATGCAATTTCCACGGCCTTCTGGAGCTTTCCCAGGTCCCTCTGGATGGNTTTCAGTCTCTGCACGGATGTTAGCTGGTGAATTGGACTAGATGATCTTTGTGGGTCCCTTTCAACTCATAATATTCTGTGATTCTGTGTGTGAAAACACCAACAATGTAATTTTGCACATCTAATTTTTTATTTTTTTTTCCCCGTGGGAGTCAAAGGTAGTTAGGAAACTCTTAACTTTATGGATTTCAGTGAAATTGTTTAATGAGGATGAACACATCTCTCATTTTATCCCTCCCTGTACGTTCTTTTCTTGAAGATTTCTGGAAAGAGTAGGCCGCCTAGTAGGTGAATGATGACAATCAGACACCTTTATTGTTACTGAAGATTGTGTCAATTACTTAATTTTTTTTAAAATGTTAGGTAATTTCACTTTTTATTTCAAATATATATAGTCATAACTCGTGTATTCGAGCCTACTGATTCATGTCTTTGCAGATTCACTGAATATTTTTCAGCTAATTTTATTCAGCTATTCGTGGAGCATTCCCCCTGTGGGGAAGGGGTGCAGCACCTCTCACTCACTGGAGACCACCGCAGTTCACTCCCTTATGAGTGTTGCAGAGATTCCGTGGTGGGGAAGGTTTATAACATGTGGTGTATAGTCCCACGGTGCCACAGCACAGTGGTGTCCCATTCCACTACCAGGAGCGGGATGTCCCACCACTTCTCCCCCTGGGTGTCCTGGTGTGAGGTGCTCTCAAGCATTTGTCCTCACTGGTGCCTTTCCAAGGAGCATCTGCAGACTGCAAGTGGGGACTGCCTGTGGGCGTGTGTGTGTCTGTGTTACAGTTTCCATAGCCACAGGCAGGGGAGGCAATGCCGATGGAGGAAGCTGTGCCATAACTGTGGCAGAATCCAAGCACCAAGCGCTCTGTGTCCCTGAGGTTGCGCACCCAGTGCCTGGTGCACCTGGTGATATACATAGCCCCAGGGAAAGTGCTTCCAAAGTGTTGCAGCCTCCTCCACAGGAGCTGCGGAAGGAGCTAGCTTCCTATTCTCCCTCTGCCCCGCCTGTCCGTGTGCACAAGGATTGGGGTGTCCCACCCCTTATGCCCCTGGGTGTCCTGGCATGAGGTGTCCACCAGCACCTTTCTGGGGAGTGCTTGCTTTTCTTTTGTCATATAGGTTTATGAACTTCAGAGTGAAATAATTGATACTTTGTTGATGGTTGAGGCTTTTATAGAGAAAGAACTTGAGTAATTACTGGATTTTTTGATTTTATTCTTTTTTGTTTGTGGGGGTTTTTTTTGAGTTCTTTGTTTATTTGGGAGGGGATGGTCTTCAATCTCAGATACTGCAATTCTGTAACTCTTCATGTTTAAAAGACACAAAATACCTTTAAGAAGACTGTTCAAGTAATTTGGTGGGGTTTGAAATGCAATTTTTAGTGGATAAATCTGAAAAGGGTATATGCCACTCATTCAAGACTTATTTTTACATGGAAGTTTTATGATTTCTTTTCTAGAAGGTCTTGAAAACACAGAGCTGTGTTTGTGTCAAGAAGAGGAAAAGTTTATTTTGTATTGCTCTATTATTATGGCAGTACAATAAAGAAGATGCCTTGATTCATTTTTTATGTCACGTTGACCACATTTCATGTGGTGTAGCTGGCCTACCTAGGTTACTGATTACACTAATTGTGTCTATGACTGTCTCAGTTAATACTGAAATTTAAGGTTAAACTCCTAAAATTGTTAATACAGAAAGTTAGTATATAAACACTTTAGACTCATTCTGATTTTGATGTGTTACGTTGGAAAAATTAAAATAATTTCATAATTAATAAAACCTGTTAAAATTTTTCCTTTTTTTTCCCAAAAATTTACTTATTTATTTTCCGTGAATGTTTCACAGAAGTATGCTAATAGAGCAGCAAAATGAGACTCATCAAATAGTCTTACAAATGTTCTTCAACTTCAATATGTAAGAAAAAATACCTTTGAAACTGTAATACAGTAGACTTTTTTTCCCTCAAAAGATTCAGGTGGTATTTATAGGATCAAAAAGCAATTCAGGTGTGAAGATACTTCAGAAAGCTTGTAGTCTAGCTTCTTGGTCAAAGGAGGGGCAGCTCTCAGGTCAAGCCAGATTGTTCAGTGCTTTGTCCAGGTGTTTGGAAAGTTTCCAGAGAAAGAGAGAGTGCAATATCTCTGGGCAACTTGCTCTGCTAACCTAGCATCTGCATGGGGAAAAAGTTTCTCCTTATATGCAGAAACTACCATGTTTAAATCATACCTGCTGAATCTTATCCTCCCACCATGCTGCATGGTAGTGACCCAGCAGTGTTAAGGAACTGCCAGACTTGATGATATTAGAGGTTTTTTCCAACCTAAATGTTTCTATGATTCTGTGTTGAAGCACATGGCTCTGTCTCCTTTCTGACTTCCCCATAAGCGAGGATAAGCTTTTGTTAGTAGTACTACAGACTGAACAAACCCTGATCCCAAAGCCTCATCTCATAGGGCAAGTAGTTCAGATCCAAAGGTGCTGGTAACTTATCTACGTCTTTACTGTACAGGACACGCTAATTAGATTCTGTGAGATCAGTTCTGAGAAAAGGCATGAATAATCACTTCCTTGGACTTGCTGACTGCTTCCATTAATGCTGCTGGCTGTTTTTGCTGCCAGGGCACACTGCTGGTTTACGTTCAGCTCACTGTCCCTCAGGATCTCTTTTCCAGAGCTGCTCCTTAGTCTTCCAATGCCCGGTCTATCACTGCCAGACTTCCTCCTTACTTGGCATAAGACTTTGAATTTTAGCTTGTTGAACTTCATGAGGTTTCTCTCAGCTCTTTTCTCCTGACTTTCACGGTCCCTCTGAATGGCAGCCTCTGCATGACCTTCAGTGTATTGATTGGTTCCATTCCCAGATAAATTTAGTATCATGTTCATAAAAAATAATCAATTTTTTTTCTAATTGTAATTGTCTTGAATACAGAATGGAAGTGTTTGGGGGTTTAAAATAATAGCTAAAATATTTTAAATAGTTAATAAATTTCTCATCCAAGTATTATTAATTGTCTTGTGTTTTGCACAAGACCATGCTCTCAGACTACTGAACGATCTATAGTTATTGATAAATTATCTGAAATGAAACTGAAGAAATAGTATTTGATACAGCATAGAAAATTCTGCACATTTTATGACTCAGATTGCTTTGCAAATGCATTCCTTACAATCTGCCTTTAGGCGGCTGGAGTTGATAATATTCCTACTAACAAATGTTTTAGGCATTAAGTGAGAGGCGGTAGACTTATACATATATATATATACAGCTCAGGAGCAGAAAACTTTTAATATGATGCAATCTTCCCTAACAGTTTTGCACGAACAGAAATAAATGTGAAAGACAGTGACCAGAGCAGCAATGCCTTATCTTCTATTTTGTGGTGATAAGGGGACCATTTTACTTTCTTACAATAACGGATTTCTAGTTTTCATGAAAAATTAAATGGTTTAGTAGTAAGGAATTTGTAATAGACATGTGATAAGGATTCTTCACAGCATCACAGAATCACAGAATACTATGAGTTAGAAGGGACCCACAAGGATCATCTAGTCCAACTCACCATCGAACACACGTACAGAGACCGAATGCACACCCCAGAGTGGTAAGCATAAACCTAAATCCTTCAGAGGTGCACAGGCCACTCCGGGCCAGGAGAGACCAACAGGACCATCCAGCCCTATACCCCCCAGCTAGACCATATCACTGAGCTCCTCATCAAGTCTTCTCTTAAACACCTCCAGGGACAGCGACTCCACCAGTTCCCAGGCAGTCCATTCCAATGAGCAATCTCTCTCTCTGTGAAAAACTGCTTCCTAACATTCACTCTAAACCTCCCCTGGCGTAGCTTAAGGCCGTGCCCTCTCGTTCTGGTGTCGTCAGCCTGAAAGAAGAGGTCCATACCCACCTGGCGGCAACCTCCCCTCAGGTAGTCGTAAACAGCAATGAGGTCGCCTCTGAGTCTCCTCTTCTCCAGGCTGAACAACACCAGTTCCCGTACTCGCTCCCCATAGGGCTTGTCCTCCTGTCCTTTCACCATCCTTGTCGCAATTCTCTGCATGCTCTCAAGCAGTTCAACATCCTTCTCAAAATGGGGAGACCAGAACTGGACACAGTACTCAAGATGTGGTCTGGCCAGCGTCGAGTACAGGGGAAGGACAACCTCCCTAGTCCGACTGACCACACTGCTCCTGATACAGGCCAGGATGCCATTCTTAGCCACCTGGGCACACTGCTGGCTCATATTGAGTTTCCT
>WEKX01028752.1:0-13956 GCA_013390025.1 Pitta sordida | reverse complement strand
TATGTATAATATAAAATATAAATATTTTATGTATAATATAAAATATCCTTGTTTTACACAAAAAAATAAAGAATTTGGGGGGGGGGGGAAATAAAGGAAGTTGCGGAACTGAGAATTTTTCACTCCCCAAATAACTTACTGCTATTTGTTTCTTTTAATTATTGATCAACTAGCCTTTTGTTACTCATCTAGTGTAATGCCACTGTCTGCCATGTCTGCAAAATCTCAGTTCCCCCAAAATTCATGTATGTTATCTGCTAGGCACTAATTTGATGTAGTCTAACAACAGAAGATCACTCTTAACCACTCCAAATCAATCTGTCAAATATTAATCAGAGGAAAATTGCCGACATTTTTTTTTCTTTCTCTCACCTTTCAGACACGGCCCTGTCTCCATTCCACCATTCTGCTCATTTGCTCATTCAGTGCAGTGTTTACAACGTGCAGCAACGCTTACCTGATTCATCTGAACCATTTGACATGGCTCAGACAGCTTACCAAAGAATTCAGCCTATGACTGTGTGAACCCTTGAAAGAAATCAGAAACCATACTATGTAGATAAGCACTATACAAGTACTTGTTGTCATGGTTACAGAGATAGACTCACTTCTGACTTTTGCCTGGCCTTTCTGAATAGGAAATAGAGATCCAGGGAGACTTTCAACCCTCACTCAACACAGTTGTGCAATTTTAAATGTGTGTGTTGGGAAAAAAAAAAAAAAAAAAGGTGGTCTGTAATCCACCTACTTCATCTTTTAAAATATTTACAGATAGAAGAGTAGAAGTCAACAAAAATAAAAGAAGCCTGTACAGATTGCGCTGCATTTTTCAGAGCCAAAATAGTGTTTTGCTGTCAGGGAAATCAAAATAAAGTAGCTAAACAAAGCATTATAAAGAGAAAATAAAACTCAAAACCTGTCAAACCATTACTTCAGCAGACATTTTATGTAACCAGATATTTTTGAGAAATCTATGAGAAAAAATTTTATCTGTGACTCTATGCAGGAAATAATAAAGGATAGACAAAATAGATATGTTGTTTGTCCTTGACAAATATGTGCCCTGTGCAACACAACTCCTTAATTCAACATAACTCTTGAGTGTTTTAAGATTAAGGTATGTGATAGAAGTTTAAAAACAGATAAAGTAACTTCTGAGTGAGAATTTGTACTCTTGTGATCGAGATGTGAAGCAGGTATTTAATGCATGGTTATCTCCTTGCCAGACCACCAAGCTGTGAATAAATTATTTTCTCGACTTCCTAGCTGCTGACATAAATATTTCAATTATTTCACTGTTTGCATGTTTGGAGGTTATTGACCCTTAGTGGTGTCTATCCAGACCTGAGTGTCTGGGCTAAGAACTTTTCTAAAACCTGTTGTCTAGACAATAGGGAATTATGATTTACTGTTTACATGGTGGATTCACACATTTCTCTTACAACTATGCTCTCTGTTGACTACTCAGGGACTCACTGGTTCACGTATATGCTACTTTTCTTTTAAAGACAAGTACTTGGAGGCAAAGATAATAACTTGCCACTTCATAAACAGTGCATTTAATCATAAAGCTAGAAATAAACTGCACTATAAAAGAATAAAAGTAAAAATAATAAACGTATCTATGTGTCTGGCTTACTTACTACTAAGCTTACAGCTTACACTTAGAGCTAAACACTCCATTTGGAAGAATAGGTTAGTCTAGTTGTTGCATGCTTGCAGGAGAGTATCTGTTTTTTCAGTGTTCGTGAAAGAAACTGCTTCATAGCGCCATTATACAGAAAGAAACCTTCAAATTTGGATACATTTTTGATCTGACTCCAAATCTTGGCAAATACCACTTGAAACCTAAAATTCCTAAAAGTGAATACCTTGCATATTGTGTCTTTACAATCTGGGCTTACAAAGTTGATTTCTGGAGCTGTAGCTTTCAAACCATGCTCCTGTAACCTCATATAAACTGCACAGAGGTTTCCTCGAAAATTATTTCTTACAGCACTTATTTTTTATTGCAGATTTTTTATTACAGGAATCTTTCTCGCTCCACTGATTTGAGAACTTCCACTGTTTTTGAAGAAGCCAAAATTTTGCTCTGACAATCAAAATGCTGGAGTAGGTACTCCAGCAAACAGATAAACACACAGTGAACCCTAAGTAAATGAGGAGTCCTCCTTTATCACAAAGGTACCCATTATGCAGAAATACAGAATCAAAATTAAAACTCTCTGGTGATCTGTTATACCCTCATATTTTATGAAACATTAATAAACTTACATTTTTTTATGCTTTTCAATGAAACCAATATGCAAAATATTTTTTCTTATTAATATGAATATCATCTAAATTTGTTAATTTAGTTTGCTTTCCAAGGAAATTGTCTGGGAATTTATTCCATGGTTTTAGTATTTTAGTTAATTAAAATTTTCTTTTCCCTTTTTTAGGGCAAAGATTTGTATATATTTTTTAACAGAAATTTTTTTTCCTCAAATTTTATATAAAAGTTCAACTGCTTGGATGCCCCTCTCTAACATGATATTACAGTGATCCTCAGCATAGTCGCAATCCGTAATTTGTGGGATCCGCATACGTGCTGTTGATTTTCCAGTGAGTTGTGGGACCTGGTGCATGCGCAGAACCTACCGTGACCCCAGTCTGCTCGGCCCCGGCCCCGCGTGGTGCTGGCACCGACCCCGGCCCCGGCCCCAGCCCCGGCGGAGCACAGCCAGGCATCTGAAACAAGTCCCGCTCTCAGGACCATCCTCCAGACCTTATTAAGGGAGGGGGTATGGCTACAGGCATGGCATACTTGACTACATAGTGATTTCGCTATCTTCACAGATTCCACAACCCGCGTGAGGACGATCAGACCCAACAGCCTGTGACTAACGGGGGGTCACTATATTATTTTTTCTATTTTATCATGTTCATACTACTTGGATTCTTTTTGGTTTTATACTCCTTTCCTAACTTTCTTGGTTTGTGATAAGTTAACCAGTTCTCTCTGCCCTCATTTCTTTTAGCTGTCAGTAATACAGGTCTCCAAGTACTAGGGTAACTTCTGTTATTATGTGAAAGTCTTGTAAAAATGCAAAACCAAAATAAAGCACCAGGCGTGTAAATCTCACAAAGCTAGCCAGACAGTTATTTTGAGTGAAGCAGTGAGAAATCACTTAGCTACCCATGCCAACATTGGTCAAGTAATAGTATTAAGTAATTAAAACACTACAGGTTCACTGTGAGGATGCTCTGAGTTAGAACACTAGTAGGAATATGGTGTTTTCTGATGAAATGAAGTGAGAACATTTTGCTTTGGGCAACAAATTTTTATGGGTATGACAGCTGAGAAAAAGTTGAATGTTGGATAATAGAAGGTCACAGTGACACAAGGAACTCCAGAGCCTGTACTTTCAAACTCAACTTCTTTTTGTGCCTTTTACTTTGTTTTGAATGTTTATAGCATCTTTTATGCACTGTCTGCAGACTATTTTAAATTATATGTATTATGACCTTGGTGACCCTCCAAACGGTTACTCTGCTTTGGGTTGCATACTTTTTCTGTCTTTTTGAACTCTTTCCTTGCCTATTTTTTTCTTTTGTCTATTTCTTAAAATACTTCTCTTGTTTTACCAATAAAGAGTTTCCATCTAGTGCCTCCTGCACTCCATGCACTCAAGCAACACTTCAATTTTAATCTGTTGCTTATAGGCAGATATTTATAATTTATTTCTTTTTCTTTAACTTAAGAATCTTCTTTCATCATAATAAAAAATAAAATATAGACTAAATCTTCAGTTAAATGTATTCCAAAATTATTCTTACATAATTTATGGGATTTATCTTATTTTCTTGATTAGAGATAGAATAACAAAAAGGCCGGTAGAGTCAAGAATATGAGTATTTTTTTTTCAGTACTCATTCAAAAAGAAAAAAAAAAAAACAAGAGGAAGATGTGTGAAAGTTGTCTTCATTATTCTTCAAGAAGGACATCCTGCTGGTATACCAGTGTGGTGGGTTGACCTTGGATGGATACCAGGTGCCCACCAAGCCGCTCTATTACTCCCTTTTCTCAGCTGGACAGAGGAGAGAAAATAAGATGGAAAATGATTTGTAAGTTGATATAAGTTTACAAAAAGAAAAAATGAAATTTTGTGCACCCACAAGAAAAAAAAATTCTCTGCTTTCCATCAGCAAGTGATGTTCAGACTTAGCCAGGAAATGGGGCCTCAGTATGTAGGGGTTGCTCGGGAGGACAAACATTGTAAATAATGAATACCCCTCTTTCCACTTCCTTCATTTAGCTTTTATGTTGGGGCTGATGTCATATGGTAGAAAATATCGCTTTTGTTAATTTGAGTCAGCTGGTTTAGTTGTGTTCCCTCCAAGGATTTTTTCCTCTCCCAGCCTATTGATGGGGTGAATGCTGAGAGACAGTGCTGGTGTTGTGCCAGCGCCGCTCAGCAATAGCCAAAACATGGGTGTGTTATCAACACTTTTCTAGCTACCAATACAAAACACAGCATTGTGAGAATTACTATGGGAAAATGAACTCCATCTCAGCCAGACTCAATACAAGCAATTTCCTTGGTCATCCGTATCTAGGGAATATTATAACCACAAAAAGTTACAAGTGATTAACAAGGTTATGTTCTTTTCTACCTTCCTTTTGATAGAGAAAGCTCACTAGCTGTTTAGTTTTGAAAACCTTGGCAAGGCCAAATCCAGGAAAATCTCTTTTCTTTGGGACTCTGAATGGATGTGCAGTGTACACTGTGTATAGTACTTGCAATAATACAAAATGAGCATGCTAGTTTATTAGAATCTGATTTTGTGTCTTCTTTGATGCGTGTAAAAACAGATTTTTAACGTCAGGCTTCTTTTCAGTGAAATTGAAATACCTGAAACTTCTATACTTAGACAGCGTGTGGAAATGCCTTTCTGTTTCTTGGGAATCTAGCCTACCTGCTTATCCCCATACCTCTAGAACACGTCAGTGCAGTGCTCCACAAACAGGTCAATCTAAACCATTGTAGTTTTCATAGCACCACACTTCTCACACACTAATATAAACCACTTTTGAACAATGTTAGGAAATAGAAAACTGATATTTTAAGGGATCTCTCAAGAGCCACCTAGAGTCAGGTCTGATACCCCTCTATTCAAATGAAGAAATGTTATGACCAGAATATGAGTTCATTTCTGGACATTCTTTTAACAGAAAACTGTTAACAACTTAGAGGGAAGGACAACTGCAGTAATTAAGGGTGCAAATCTTGAGAGAAAGTAATTATTTATTGTAATAAATGATGCAATAATTATGAAAAATTGAATTAAATTAAGAAAAAAGTATTTAAGTAGAATATTAGAAAGTGTTCGCTGACAGTGAGATGTATGAAGCTGTAGAACAGTTTCTAAAGAGAGGTGGTGGAACTCTTATAACCTGAAGTACTTCAACCTATACAGGAAAAGAAATGTTGAAAATCTTGGAAAGCGTCTGTGCCTGAACTGACAGGAGAATTGAATGACCTTTTCCTCCTTTTATTCTATGAATATTAAAAATGGCACTTTTAAAAGACTTTAATACCTATGTCAAAAATTATACCCACCTTTTCCAGTATTGTGAGGTATTCTCTTTCTTATTCTTTTTAATCAGTATGGAAATGTCACTGAATACATTAACTGACACACTCTTTATCTCATTAAATTTCTGGACACTTTCCCTAGTTGATGTTATATCTAGCTTATAGTGACTGATAAATGATTTTTCTTTATCTTTCATAATTTTCCATTCACATGCATTGCCAATAGCTCTTCCATCTAAGAATATTTTTAGTTTCAATGGCTGTTTAATCTTCTATCTAATGATGATTACTCTAACTTCAATATTGTGCATAACAGTGTTGAAATAACTGATCTGGTCAATAAGTTACATGACAAGAATTTGTTTGGTTGGCTTTTTAGACTTGAACCTGGTTCTCTCTAAAATTTTTTGGTTTCTTTTTATTCTCTTGTTTTGATTTATGTTTCCCTGAAAGCAAAATGTAGCCTTTATAGACCTTTGAATTCTGCAATACTATATATATAAAAGATCAATTTTTCCTGATTGTATCTTTCATGCTGCCCAAATTTTTAATTACCTGGAGAAACAGCATTTCCAATACAGACTTGAAAAAAAATACCTCTAGGTCTGTTATTGCTTATCAGAGCCTTGATGAAACATCCAGCACAACAAAATGACTTACATTAAACACTTCACTAGAAAGAGATCTGTATTGTAAGTACTCAGTTCTATCCTCTGGATCTGCAGGTACATTTTTTCTGTTCTACATTACTCCATTTCACCTCTGGGCTTTTAAATGAGCACTGAACATCCCTCCTAGTTCCTCTTATGACTCTGCCAAAGCATAGGCGCTCTCAGCTCCTTCTCAACCTGTGCAGCTGAGAATTTTTTTTCTTGGAGCTGCCCAATACAGTTGTCCTGTGCTTACAAGGTCAACCTCAAGTTTTCCATTACTTTTCATAGTTCCTGTCCTTTGACAAGTTCAATGACTCAATATCTCTTATCTAAGAAATGGATATTTTTTTTCCTTCCACTGCTATAAATTGTATCCCTTCCAAACTAAATTTGTCTGCACACTTGTATTTTATTGGCATACTCCATGAGATGAGTGATATGATCAGGTTCTGGCCTCTGCCTGAATTAAGGTGTAAATGAGATCATATGACAAAGTCAATAGTACGAGTTTTTATTTAGAAGTACGTGTGAAGTAGAGCACGATAGAAAGAAATAAGAAAAAGGGAGAAAGAGGGAGAGAAATAGAGCAACAGAGAGACAGATTAAACAGAAAAACATCACTACTCCATGGACTCCAACAGTGTCTCGTTGGCCCTCTTGTCGTCTTTTTGGTGATGAGAATCTCAGTCTTATTCAAGTGATGGTTGCAGTCTGGATCTGTTGAGGGAAGCTCAGAGTGGTAAGGAAAAAAGCCTATGATAGTGAAGGAAGATTTTGTGGTGAGGAAAGCAGTCTCTGTGTGTGAGGGAAGAAGCTCTAGCATTAAGTAAAGTCCATGGTGGCAAGGGAAGAAGTCCCTGGTGATGACAAAAGAAGTTAATGTGTGAGGGGAAGAAGCTCAAGTGGCTTTTATTTGTCTTAGATTAAGTGGGAATGCCCTTGGTAGCTCTCCTAGAGTGGGGAGTTTTAGATTGGATAATGTAATACTGCATCATGGGACATTTTAGAAGTCTTTGGCACTTTTTAAGACATTACAGGTGCCTCTCCTTAATTCATGCCTCTGCATGTGAGTTTTCCCTAATCTACATTCCTTATCCTTGGCCCCTGTATTAAAACTGTTTGGATTGATGTACTATGGATGAGAGGAGAGTTTTTTTGACATTACCACCAAATTGATAGTGATATAATTAATTATTTTTACCTCCTCAGAGGTGAAATACCTATGTTGCAACTCCAAACTGGTATCCAGTGTGACAGAAGACAAGGAATCTCTTTGCAGGAATAAATATGGTCATGAATTTGTCTGGTGGTACTAAAGTCAACAAAAGAAGGAAGATTCATGAAGTTAAGATATTTATTAGGCTGATCCAGGAGTTACAGGAAAAGATCAAAACAGCAGTGATTCAGAAATATAACTGAAACTTACGGATGCGTAGACTTAATGAAGCCAATTCCATCCTATGGCTTAATGTCTGTTGCACTTAGAATGAATCATAGAATCATAGAATGATTTGGGATGGAAAGGACCTTTAAAGGTCATCTAGTCCAATCCCCCAAGATCCAGTCTGACCTCAAACATTTCCAGGTATGGGGTATCTATAATATCTCTGGGCAGAATGTTCCAGTGTTTCACCAACACATACAGAGTTTCAATTTTCCGATTGAATCTGATTGTTTCTATTTATATTCAATATTATTGAAATGAAATTTATACTAATGCTCAAAACCAATATAATTCGAGTTCTAACATAACATTTCAGATTTTACTTCTCAAAAAAATCAACAATTATATCGCCTCATTTATCCTGCAATAAAATCCTTTTAGACTTTCCACGGAGAGGGAGTATTATATCTTCTTAAACTCTATACAATTGCAGTTGACTGCATTACATTGACAAATATATCTTTAAGGTAAAGGAAAATGTTTCTTAAATACATTTAATGCTTTTCTTATCCTTCTGGAACAAAGGTTTAAGTCAACCCAATTTTAAGACAAACATACATAAGTATGTCTTCATTGAGAACTTTTCATGAGCCACAAACAACATCCTTTCTTAAGTGAGATAAACATATATCATAGTCATATGTGTTTATATATGTCATATATGGCAGTATTCATTATATGATTTATTGGATATACAAGATTAAGCAAAGAAATAAGTTCAGACTTATCATGGCTATTTTGTCATGTCTTGCATTAGCTGCAGTCATCTCCTAACAAATTAAGTGAAGGTAAATTCCAAAATCCTGCTAGACACCTACAACAGTCATTGTCAAGAACCAATCCAGAAAAAATATTATAGTACTTAAGCCACATCACTGTTCCAACTGACCAGTTTAAACTGAAACTCATGCTATATCACAAAGCAAAGTAAAATATATGCATTGACTCTGGAATACAAAGGAATTTGTCTCCATCAGTTTGGGTTCACACATGATGTATTCACTACCTCAGCCAAATATTTTTCAAGCTTCTTGAAAATTTGTACACAATACATTATAAATCTTTTGATTTACAAGCATCTGCTTATCTTGTTTGTGAGTGCTTTATCATTCATCTGGACCTTGACATCTAGGTGCTTATTGAACAACTAAAATTTTCATCTCTTACAACATTTACTGTGAAGAACTATACAGGTTAACACTTCTAATTCTTAGAATGAAACTCTTCCAATGAGAGCAATGCCTGGTGTTTTGGAAGCCAGAAAACATAAACCTAGAAAAGAGTCCTTTAAAACATTCAGCATAGAAGCATGTTCTTCTTTAAGTGTGCTGCTGATAAAAGAATTCTATATCTCTAGAGATACAAAGTGGAAAAGAATGATGTTCTACACCAAATAGATAAAAGATCACTGTGTTGAAAGTAGTCATCGAACTATGTCTTTTTAAAGCTTGAAACTGCATTTTTTTTTCTAAAGTTTCCACTGTTTCTTCATTATTTCCATATATTTTCACAAAATAATACCATTTCCTTAGAAACTATCAAAAATACCTAATGAATATAAGAATATGGAATTTAAGAGAATCAAATTCCATCTCAAAGGTTTGTTAAATTCTTTAAACAATCAGTCTATTAAACCAACAATATTTTCCTCTTTCCAAGGATTGTCTTTAATATACAAACAGTATAAAAAGGCAGAGTGGCATCTTAAAGACTGTAGAATAGTTGCCAGGCATACAATTTTTCTAAATGAATATAAATAAGATAAAATATATTGTTAATTTGTTGTTCAAATTACTGACAATGTCCCTGCCAGGAGCAGTGAATAATTCCAGATATGACTGGCAGAGCATTTATAATAAACACTCAGACATTTAAATCAAAGGATTCTTACTTTTTATACTACCCTTCCTGAATGGAGCTTTTTTTCGTATTCCAGACCTGACCAAGATTTGCTTTTCATTAGTCAACTTTGGATTGATTGAAGGTATTTATCAACAATCATGTTTCCTTGGCTTAAATGATTTATGTAATAGCCTCTCTTAAGGAATAACTGCAGTAAAAGATATTTCTTCTAAAATATAGCCAGCCCTCTTCCACTTCAAATGATTTGGGATGGAAAGGACCATCTTAGCGACATGATTTTTGAGCGATGAAGGAGGCCTCTTTTCACAACTGCACATGTGTGACCTGGTATGCATGAATATTCAATTAGGCAGTCATGAATATGCAACTCAACCCGCACAGCCGCCGTGGTGGCTCCACTCCTGGTGGAGCGGGTACAGAGGCGGCCCACCAGCTCCTGGTCCTGCTGGGGCTGCCTCATTCTCCCGACTCCTGATCTGGCCAGAGCTGCTGCATTCTCCCAGCTCCTGGTCTGGCCGGGGCCACCACATTCCCCCAGCTCCCGGTTTGCTGGGATGGGCACTGTGGTGGCTCCGCTCTTGGCACAGCCAGGCGCCTGCCCCACTCAAGAGAGGAGGCTTTGTGCAGTTATGAAAGATTTAAACACTATCAACTTGGGGTGGCCGTGGGCACTGGGAAACACCAACACAAACATCAACACATGGCAGGGCAGTGCCAAAACAGCACTGCGGTGTGTGTAAGGGTGAGGGGGAAATTTGCATATTAATGAGCTGCCAGTCAAGGTGGAAGGCGGGGTTTGTGCAGGGTGGGGAAGACCCNATAATATAAACCATAATTACTTGGACTAATACAGTGACTGCCTTCTGCACATTATGTTGCAGAAATAGAACTTTCTATTCTTTATGAAACCAGCAATAGAATCAAGAAGTTCTATGATTTATTTTTAAAGAGTTTATGATGGCATTACATCATACTGATTACTTTCCTAGCAAAGGTCGCTTTGTGATGCTGAACCACTTTTCTGAGACTGAGTTACACTCTTTTTCTGCCTGCTTAGTTCAGCATTTTAGTAATATGAGTAATAAATGCAAAAGATTTTCTGAAGAAACTGCATTCATATTTATGCTTGGTGAAAATACTTTTATTTCTTATTTCTCACAATCTCATTACAAGAACATCACTGAAGCTTAGCAGCAGCACTTGAGTTTACAAAAAAACATTTATCTGGTAGGAGGGAACAAAATTCACATGCAAGATTTATAGCTCATCCCAGAATACTGAACTGGTTCATAATACAAAATCAAACTAGACATGTTCTTAGCCTTGATGATGTATTAAGAAGAATCTCTTCAACCCTGTAACCAAGCGTGAGAAAACCATTTAAAAATAATATGGCGACATTGGTTTCCTCCATACAATTAAAAAATTTGAAAAATGCTGGGATTTCTAAGGAGATAAAGAAAACTCTCAGTGTTAGATGGAGTTACTTAAATAACTTTAGTGGCTTGACCCGGGCTGGATGCCAGTGACCAACTAAAACCTCCCTCTCACCCCCACAAAAATGGACAGAGGAGAGAAAATACAGTAGCCCCCACATATTTGCAGTCCACATAGCCGCGATTTCAATTAATTGTGGATTATTTTTCAGCAAGTTTTAGGTCTGCGTGACTGCGCAGATAGTACTGTGAACTCAGTCGTATCATGAATATTTAATGAGCTTGTGAATATGTAAATTAGCCCTGCCTGCCACCCTGCCCCCCACAGTCCCCAAGCACCTTCCATTTTCACTGTTTAAGGGGGAAGGGGAACATATACCATCACCGTGGAGCCGGGATCGCTGCCAAAGTNCGATGAAGGAGGCCTCTTTTCACAACTGCACATGTGTGACCTGGTATGCATGAATATTCAATTAGGCAGTCATGAATATGCAACTCAACCCGCACAGCCGCCGTGGTGGCTCCACTCCTGGTGGAGCGGGTACAGAGGCGGCCCACCAGCTCCTGGTCCTGCTGGGGCTGCCTCATTCTCCCGACTCCTGATCTGGCCAGAGCTGCTGCATTCTCCCAGCTCCTGGTCTGGCCGGGGCCACCACATTCCCCCAGCTCCCGGTTTGCTGGGATGGGCACTGTGGTGGCTCCGCTCTTGGCACAGCTAGACGCCTGCCCCACTCAAGAGAGGAGGCTTTGTGCAGTTATGAAAGATTTAAACACTATCAACTTGGGGTGGCCGTGGGCACTGGGAAACACCAACACAAACATCAACACATGGCAGGGCAGTGCCAAAACAGCACTGCGGTGTGTGTAAGGGTGAGGGGGAAATTTGCATATTAATGAGCTGCCAGTCAAGGTGGAAGGCGGGGTTTGTGCAGGGTGGGGAAGACCCACATTACCGTGGTACAGGAGACCCGACAGTATAACAATTGTACTACTCATTGTGTTGATATTATTTAAAATATTAATATACATTTTGTAAAGTGAAATAGCAGTCAGTAAGATCCTGTTTACACTGTGGAAACTGATAGCAAACATTTCAGGGTATTGGGTAACTCATGAGTTACTACTGTACCAGCAGGATATGACCAAAGAGACTTCTCTGTGAAACATCTTCCTGTCCCCAAAGTATATGCACTGATTGCAAGCAACATCCTGCACCTGTTATCTGCTGAGTGGAACTTCCCAGAGCCACCCAGCCCCATGAAAGCTTTCACATGGTGAAAGACTGCACCAGCCAGCACCTAGATAAAATCTAGTAGTATTGGCTCTGTTAAGTCTACACTGGTAGAGGATGAGTCGTCACATAGTCTACGCACAAGTGTCCTGGCTTATAATGAATTCATTAATGGCAATTCTTGAGGTCTTGGAACCTGAAACCACTTAAAATACAGCCTTGAATAACTTCTCCAAGTTTCATAACAAATCCTGTTTTGTTTTCAATAGAGATGAATAACACAAACACTGAAAACAGATCATAAGGTAATAATTCTGAATTTACTGTACAGTATAGAAATAATATAAACCATAATTACTTGGACTAATACAGTGACTGCCTTCTGCACATTATGTTGCAGAAATAGAACTTTCTATTCTTTATGAAACCAGCAATAGAATCAAGAAGTTCTATGATTTATTTTTAAAGAGTTTATGATGGCATTACNTTAGCCCCCACATATTTGCAGTCCACATAGCCGCGATTTCAATTAATTGTGGATTATTTTTCAGCAAGTTTTAGGTCTGCATGACTGCGCAGATAGTACTGTGAACTCAGTCGTATCATGAATATTTAATGAGCTTGTGAATATGTAAATTAGCCCTGCCTGCCACCCTGCCCCCCACAGTCCCCAAGCACCTTCCATTTTCACTGTTTAAGGGGGAAGGGGAACATATACCATCACCGTGGAGCCGGGATCGCTGCCAAAGTGGTTACAAGCAAGTGCCACGGAGGCAACAGGGCCCCCTGGGATGTTTGCATGGCTGGAACTGTTCTCCACCAGGCTGCAGGAGGGTGCCGGCATTGTGTGTATCTACTCATGACAGCAGGAATAGGAGGCACCTTCCCACCATCCCCAGGGTCCCCACTAATCCCCCTGTGGTGCCCTTTCTTGCCAGGGTGTCAAAGGGAAGGGAAGCCCCGCAGCTCCTGCCTCCTATGCTTGCAGGGCGGTGCCCACACTCCCTTTGCACTGCCTCGGGGACTGAGACGGCTGAGGTCCCCGAGCTCTGACGGTGCTACCCTATCCCCGGTGTCCCATGCTGGCCTAGAAGAGAGAGGCATGTTCGCCAGCTGAAAACCCTGTGTGGAGACAGAGCAGGTGCTCGAGACCTTGTTGTTCACCCTGTTTGGAGGGTGCATCACAGCCTGATTGAGTCACATCCCGTTCAACTGTGTGGGCACAAGGACCTAGCCCTTGCTCTGACCTCCCTTTCCCCATAATAACACTTGGTTTCTTTAGGCTAGGTTAGGTAATAGGTGATAGGTTGGACTTGATGAACTCTATGGTCTTTTCCAATCTTACTAATTCTGTGATTCTGTGAAGTGCCGTGTGCTGGCATGGATGACCTGTGGGAGTGTGCCGTGTGGGGCAGACTGCGGTGCCCAAGCAGTGGGGGCTGCATGAGCTGAGTTGTGCCACTGTCTCTTGGATCCTCCTCCCCACCACTCCCATTCCTGCTGCCAGCAACCCGTCTTGATCCCTGGTTGTGTGACAGGGTTTGGGCTGCCAGGCAATAGCTCCAGCTCCTGGCTGCATTGAGGGGTTTGCTCGGCATCCCTGTTGGCTGGGGCAGGGAAGCATAAGACCCTGCAAAGGGGCAGAAAAAGTGCGGCTGGGGCCCTGTGCAGGGAGAGGATGCCCACACAGGCTGGGTGGCACTGGTGCACAGTGCAGGGTGAGAGAAGGTGTAGAAAGATGGTTAGAATC